>FJUX01000252.1:18500-37062 GCA_900074905.1 Rhynchosporium agropyri | reverse complement strand
GCCGGCTAAACCCCGGTGCAGATACTCGACTAACACGTGACTATGGACCAACACTCCCTGAGGTATCTCAGATGATTCAGATGCGTTCGAATTTCCCCGGTCTAGGTTAGATAGTGGAGGCACAGCGTACCTCCTTGGTGTACATTGCAATTTGCGATTCCCAATTCCACTTCACGTCCTGTTCTACCATCAACAGAAAATAGCCGAGACATTGGGGAGCCAGTAGTCCAAGTTCTCGAGCAGCCACTCTCCTTTCATCTGGGGTTTTGGTTTCTGACCCTGGATCTACTACAGGCGACAGGTCCAAGTCGATCCTGTAGTAGTAGAATACAATACAGATATAGTTCCTGATTTCCTGATCCGCAGTACACTGCTTCTTGACGCGTAGGGGTAGCAGTAAGCTCCAATATTTGCGAATCAGATCTTCAGCCTGTTGACAGCGACCAGGAAAAACCCCCGGCACCAAAATCTCGATGAATCTAGTCGGGTTCTCAGACATATTAAGGGAAAAGGGAGAACTGGTACATACATTGTGATTTCGTTTCCCCCATCCTTGGTCTGCCATATGCTTTGCTCCCCGAACGAAGCGGTCTGCTTGTGGAGTATTTTGACAATATCCATTATGACAGGACCGATTTCGAAAGTTGTGCATCTTTCAATGTAGGTATAGGCCCTTGGGTAAAGGACTGTGCCAAGAGCTCCGGATTTTTAGCCCTCAGAGACTGAAATGTTGCGGAATGGAAACTGAATGGTATCTCCTCAGTGAATGGCTTTGAGCACGATATAGTGTTCGAGTAAACTTTGAGGGGCTGTCCCATGGTGAGCTTCGTGTACAGCAAGAGAATGAGACATAGTTTTGAAGGTATGCGGTGCATTGATGATAAGACGAACTGAAGAGACCACAAATACAGAAGGGACGAAGGTCAATATATGCATGAGAGGCCATTCTATTTCCCTGTCGTGCCTACCTTAAAGGTGGGTTGGGTGGCTTTAACGATCCTATGCAAAGACTTACCTCAACTGCTGTGGCCGAACCTAGACGTTGAGACTAGGGTTATGAAGTCAAGCGACACCAGGGGGGGGTCATGTTCGTATAGTCGCATGTGTTTCTTCCTTCGCCCTCGAAGCTCCGCATGTAACTTCGTGCGGGTTCTGGTTCCTAATGGCCTCAAATTGCTAGAGTGTCACCGTCACGAAGTAGCAAATTCACAAAATATCAAATCAGCCATATCACATGTCGCGTATACATAGATGTTGCGTAAAACTTAGATATCGATCACCGAGCTCCCGTCCTCTCGACTGCCACTTGACGATAATGTGTATCTCTCTCTCGTCTCCTCTTCAGCAATACGAACCTGATACGAGCGGCCCATGGAGCCTCAATAAATAATCTTGTCTAGTACCCAAGGTTCGCTCAGAAACTTCCCCTCCTGTCGATAGCACCCAGTGGATGGCTTCTTGCTCACGGCTTCTGAACTGATCTCGCATGGCCACTGTCTTCGCAGATCCCTGATATAATCTTTCAGAGACAGAGGGTTGTATTCTCCAAACGAGGCTTGAACTACGTCCCGCTCAGAGAGGATTCGTAGACAGTCAAGTAAAGTTTCTAACTTGTGGTTTTCTCTCTCACTTGCTGGTAAATTTTCTTGTATGAGTAGACCACAATATGCCACAGTTGCAAATTCGAAATCTTGTTGGAAACTAGCAGGTGTGCTGAGATTCTCAGACTTTGTCGTCATTTTCTCTAATTCGACAATGCTGCGGTGCGTGCTTCTAAAAGCAGCTGCTGTCTTGCAGAGAAATAAGACGCTTACTCGGACCATCCAAACCTTACTTCATACCAATCTCGTAGCAGAAGACTCTGGGAGTTCGCATGCTTCAGGCATGCAATGCAGAAGTTGTAGACTTGGCTGCAAAGGTACTTTATATATTCCGCATCTGAGTGTTATAAAGCTCCCGAGCTGGAGGAACGTTCGTGCAACATTCATGGAATACCAGTACTTCTTACGCAATCCGGCTTCGCATAGGTCCTGTGCAGAATAAGTATGTTTGCCTATGACCATACACTTCATATGTACCTTTATTTGGGCAAAACACGAAAATGCAATTTCGATGTTTATCTGGTTTCCTGTTTGTGCATTGTATCGTTGTACTGGGTTCGAAAAATCTTGATCTTCTTGTCCAAATTAGACAGCCCACGTTCGATCGATAGCCTCATTTGCACTGAACTCCCACTTGATACAACAGAGTAGGAGGCACTGATGGTACGTGAGCTGGAATGCAATACCACGAAGGAGCTTGCGGGCTGCGAGAGAAAGGGTGATAGACGATTCCACGAGGATATCTGGCTGAATTTTCACCGTCCAGAGCTCTTCCAGTGCAGCACAGGTAACTTCAAAGATATATCTCTCTGGGAGTGGTGTTGAAGTTCGTTTGATTTCCTGGATGTGTCAGCATGTCACCACGAGCATAATGAGTCAGAGGTGCTCACCATCATATTTGAAACTTGTTTAGAATCAGCGAAGTCGGATGAAAAGAGGTTCGAATGACAATTCCCTTTGACGAATAGCAGTTGTAGGTGCTTGATTAGAGGAGAGAATAGGAGCAGACGGCGATGACAGTTTGAATTCGTAGACTTTCGTCACCGTGGCGTTCTACATAGGCCAAGGCTGTCCTTTATCTGTGACTGTCGAAAATGGCACCCTTACGACAGACTTGCTGGGTATCTCACGCAGTATTGAGTGCAGGATGACTTGTACCAAAGAGCAGCTTGTGAATTTCGCTTAGTGCGACAACAAACCCCAAAACAGGTATAAATAAAACGTTAATAACAATTGCAAAGAGCAGACCAAAGTTAAAGATGATGGCGGCACACAGGATAGAAGTACCCTTCAAGAGCAAGGTGATCCCTTCGAGGATGGTCCAGAATGCTTCGACAAAAAGTCGAGATGGCCGATCCGAGACAGCTTTAATGCTCGACATATTGATAGTAATCTTCCGTGAGAGCGATCTAGCAGTTCGTTACTGTCTTATGGGGGTGTTTAGAATGAATTCGCCTTCTCGAACTCGAAGTGGGGAAGTAGCTTGTTTCTTACAAGTTGTGATGAGAGCGGTATTGATATTGGGGTCGGTTTGCTAATTTTTCACCTGATCTTTCTACCAAATAGAGACCAAAATTGTAGAGATGTGGGCAGATGATTTTTGTTTGTAGTAGGATTCAAGAAAATGATGGCAAAAATCAGGCGGCAATGGATAAAGGTAACCAGAAGGCCTGTGATAACTCGTCCTATATACTAAAGCTATACATTATCGCGGAACAACATCCAAAGGATCCTGCATGATTCCACGGCGCTTCCTTGCAGTCAGAGGCTTCCAAACCAGCCTGGAAACATGCCTGCCAATGATGGTCCACATGAGACTATTGAACTGGCGTCGCATGTGCTCGAAAAACGGCTTCCACTCTCCATCATATTCTGCAAGAAGGATCCCACCCTCCCAACACTCCCTTAGTTGTGGATGAGTCGGTCTGGTGCCGTGACTACAACAGCCTCCCCCAATCACGAATCCTGCGTCAATATCTATCAAGCGAAAGGCTTTCGCATTTCCTTTAAAGCCAGTCCGGAGCAGTCGAATCCAGTAACCAGAACGAAAAAGGAGAGACCGGCCAGCCCAAGAAGCCCCTAGTGAATCTACTGGTACATCAAATACTTCATCGTAGAATTGAATCTCTAGGATATCTGATCCTTTCGTGGAAATGATCTTGAATCCTTCACTCATGGGATAGACCGAGTGTTGACAGCTTTCGCTAAAAACCTCGATAGAGGTTGCCTTAATCACCCTACACTTTTCGACCTATCATGGAATAAGCACGGTGGCGTCAGGTGGCCAAGGAGTAGCTTACTCGATGGTCGGCGGAACTATGTCGACCTCCTGTGATATCCGACTTAAACGTACAAAAGTCAGGATTAGGTATAAAATCAGATTTGTTGGTAGCGGTGGTGGAGGTGGAAGTGTACTGCTGCATCCTGAATGAGGATCAACCAACCGCGTGTAAAAAGGGGACAATGCGGTGGACGAGTCGGGATACCTTGCCTGGAGAGAAGTTCACAGGTGTGCTCGGTGTGAGAATGAGGTGAGGCTGACCAGCACAGCAGCGGCGAGAAGTTGGGAAAGGAGGAGATCGTATGCATGTTGCCTCGTTCTGCAGCTTCTTCTTATATATCGAAACGAGCCCGGCGTTCGAGTTGTAGGCTGGACCATGGCACAACCAGAACATGTTGCCGCCTCATCCTGGGAGGAAAAACATTCTACTTGAGTTCGGAAATTGAAGGACAACAGAAGTCGGGTATCATAAACGAGTCCTTTGGATTACCTAAAGAGTTGAACAGCAACCAGATCTAAAGATACTTCTTGCCTACCTCGTGTAAGCGAATCTGTCAGAAGGAGTTCTACGGTAGAAGAAAATGTACTAATGATGGTGTATGGGGGGAGGCCGGCGCGGGGGCCTAAAGAGGAAGCACGCTTGCATGCTTCTTATTTGGGTATAGCTTCAATTACCGATGCCGCTAAAATAGCTACCACCCCAGCCGCGAGCTTGCTACCTATCATCAACCTTTCTACAACGTCACAGTTCGGCAACGATGCTTCGCGACACCCGGACATTGTTAGAATATATTCAACAACTTGAGAATAAGCTTGAGTATTTGGAGCAACATCATCAGCAATGTTCTATCCACAAACAGTCACTACCTCTGCGTCTTGGTAATGAGAGTGAGATAAGTTCAACGGAGCTGAATGGTACAGGCCTCTCCATTATTTCATTCATTCCTGAGCCTGCTGAAAGCCGGCAGGCACAACAAGTTCCGAAATGGCAGAAAACAGCAGCCCAAGTAGTCGATGATATCCCAAGCGCGGATGACTGGGACGTCAGAAGGAAGGAAGTCAATTTGTTCACTGTGGAAGAGAATTATTTCGCTATCGCAGCGATTTCTGGTGGTATTCGACCATCTAGATCCCTATGCCCTATGCCTACCGAACCCGGCCTTGGTCCTATCGACTTGGCAAGAGCATATGCTAGGATGACCAAAACGTCTGAAGGCAATGCTGCTTTTACCTGCCGACTACATTATTTCCATGAGCTCGTGTTCGTGTCTTTATGCGCTGTACTCGAGGCAAGTGGATACCCGCCTGAAGAGATCAATGAGACGATGCGCATTTATGTTAGCGACACTGAAGACATCAACCTCAAGAGACTGCGACGAGGTGCCCTATGGGCAAATTCTGCAATCCGCAGGTTGGCTGAAGCTGGCTGGGGCGATAGAGCTACCGAGCTATTTCTTCTCTGTGAGTTCCAGGGAGATCTTCTACGCGATCGTGTACTTATCTTTCCAGGCGGTTGTTCCGCAGCGAAGTACGCAGCATTTGGAGAGAACAGGAAGAAGTCATTGCCATTTTTCGTCGACCACTTGAAGCAACCACGATATATCTCAGTATCAAAGAAGTCTGGAGCAAGTCCCAGTGGCAAGCAAGATCTCCTGCCAGCAACGAGCTGTGAACGGATATCTTACTCAATCCCCGCATTCATCAAAGTTTGGTTCGGGGATTGGTTCGGGTAAGGAAACTTTGCAACTAGCCTTTCCCTCGTTGACTGGCTTAGGATATCTGAAATATGTCAACATCTTGGATATGGTGATGAGTGTGATTCCGAACCTATCGCGGAGCTATGTCAGCAATATGCCGCGCTCTCGAGATGTGTTACCGCAGCTGGGAAGGAATCTCTCCGGAAGCGAAAGGCTGATACATCTCAGTTCAGCAACCGAAAAAATAAGTTGGCCCGGATTTGCGAGCTTGACACTGAATTTCTTGAGCACTCCCTCACAACAAGTCCTCGATCGGCATATCGACAGACAGACATTGCCCGACCGGCCATCAGTCTACGGAACCAGCAGAACTTACCTGATTCGCGGCAGCAAGTAGAAGCACCACCGCTCGATGATTCTATGGCATTTCAGAATCCTCCTTGCAATCACCATTCTTCGTCGAGTATCGTCAACCAAACGCCAGATGGGAATAAAGGTAACGAGTGCCGGTCGCACCCTGGCAGCTATAAACCTTGTACTAACGCTATGGACGAAATAGGTTCAACTCCAGTTCCATCGCCTGTCAGTATAACGGAAGGACGCCGGCATGGGACCTCTTCACATGTAGAGAGTGTTTGTGATTATAATCTGCCAGCACAGCGGAGCGGTATGCCACAGAAGAATCCGATATTGTCAGTAAGGCTGACTTGTGCAGAAGACAATGAGGGCGAGTCGGATTTTAGTAATATTTGCAGTTTACCGAGTGTACCAACTGGAGAAGGGTTTGAGGATACTGAGCTGATGTCAAGCTTTCAACGTGTTGAGCGCCTTGGACATCGTGAGGCAGGCAACATCGATCATGGTAAGCTGACACCAATTCCTCAAACAGGATGAACCTTAATATATTTGCAGCAGATAGTATTACCATTGCCACAGTAAACCCCAATCTGGTACCACAGGCACCAAACTTCGAGACGGCCGAATGCCTTCCTGGTCCTTCTACCTGGACAGAATTTCCACCAGATCCCTTCCAGGAACACATGGACCCCTTCACTGTGTTTCAAGATCTCCACGTTTTGTTTCCAGGTTTGATGGATGTTTCAGGATGCTCCTGATAGATTACTCCAATGAAACCATATCAATGTCCCACCCCCTGTACCGCTGTATGTCTGCTTCACGTCTCCCAGGAAATGTAACGCCTCGCCACTCTTAAGCACATATTTCACTTCTGAACTGCCTAACGCAGGCAACCCGTTCTCGAAAGACAAATCCCCCAAGGCCAAGATGGTATAAGCCCAGTCAGTGCGCCCTGGCTTCACCGTGCAGACTGTTGTATTGCAGATACCAGGTTCTGAGCCTCTAAATCTTTTGGGTACATCTGAGAAAGGTATGCCGAGGATTTGTGCTATCGCTGTTTTGTCGCTATTCTTTCATACAAATTAGCGTAATGTCACTGTATATGTGATGGTATAGATACCTGTAGAAACTCATTTGCTGCCATGCGTGTCTTGACCTTGTGCGTAACAAAGGTGACTGGCTTCCCCTCCGCTTGCTTAGCATCAGCTACGACCTCCTCTTTGGCGGCATCCGCAACCTGACGCGATATGCTCCCTCCAAGACTAAAATCGTGATTGGAAACTGGAGCAGACATTACCACCGATACGTAGGGTCTCTGTGCTATTTGAGTTGATCGCGGGGTCCTAGAGGTGCTTGGAGGGGCAGAGAAACCCGGTGGGCGAATTTTCGATTGTAGCAATTTACACGCACATTCGTTAGTGCCTGAGGCATCCAATGTGCCAAGGGACTCGTGGCAGTTAGTTTTCAGAATCAATGGATAGCGCTACGGCCTGAACCCCTTCACAGTCCCAGTCGGACTGAGACCATGGTGGCAATACTGTTGTGACTTACTCGCATACTGGGCAGTCACACGTCATTCTACTGGCTGCACAATTGTTTGCGTTGGTCACGATAATACTTCACGGACCGAGAACTCCTTGAACTCCAAGCGCCTAAACTATCTATCGCGTTTCAAATTCGAGAAGCCTAGCAACAAAGTCAGTTGGGCACTTGTCTGGGAACCTGACCTTGAAGTTGGAAGTCTTAAGCCACCTCCCCAGTGCCACTATTGCCGCTGAAGTCCAAGACTTTTCCGTCACAATCATTGCCCCATCCTCGGTAATCTCGAAGGGTCTCCTTGTGGAGTCTTTGCGGTGGAAGACGGGCTGATGACATGTGCCTAGATTTGGCTGCATTATCATTGGGCGCATACGTCTACCTAGAGTATGCTTAGGAGAGGAAAATTTACCTGTCGAGAAGCGTATGTATTCATTTGCGACCCCAGACGACTCAAACAAGCACTTTAAGCGGAAACATTTGTCACAAGGAGATCAGGTGTAAGGTCTGTCCATGTTTTAGAGCACAAGACGAATCTCCAGAATCATGCTTCTTGGGGGATATATGGCCTTTGCAGAACACATGTACTATGTTTCTCTAAATATAAAGTGTCTGATAACGTCTGGTATTCTGTTCAATCCCAACTTGTGCTCTTTTCACAACTTGACATGTCGTTGTACCCTTGGAAGTCTTTCTATTTCTGGAGATCGTCATCCCTTGCAAGGAGTAGAGGACCGAAGGTTGCGTGATTAGCTACTATCTGGGTAGAAAGTTACGTCGAGAAGAAAGCGGTCTGGTGGTACCTGGTCTAGGCATCGGGGTTGGTCTGCTTGTTGGGCTGTGGGCTAAGAAGAGAATGTGCGGATTGATCTTAACGGGGATCATTGAAGGATTGCTTGTGCTGATGTGCGATGTAGTTACTCGACTGCCCAATTATGACCATGTGTCCCTCAAACTAGTCCTCAAGCACATCCACGAAGTGCATCCTAATAATGATACTGCCGAGAACCTGGCCAGAAACCATCAACTCAGTAGTCATAATTATTGAGACATCATCTCGAAAGAAGTCGGACAGTATCTCTAGACACCTGCCAGCACATTATGTAGGGCCTTTTCTCTTTTGGGAGTAGTGTTCAATAGAATATTCGCATAGTAGAGTTCAATCCAACTGTTGTCTTTCCAATTTCTCTGCCTTACTTATGACGAGTGACAATAAAATCACCCACAAATAGATGAGAGGGCTGTTGACGAGTCAACTTTGCCGTCGGTCTATCCCTTGGATCTAGCTTCATAATCTTACAAATGAATGTCCTATCTCCTTCGGCGTGTTCCTGAGTCCCCCCGCCTTCGCAAAAGGCTTCCATTATTGATGTTCTATGATGTACTATGTAGCATCACCTATAAATTCCCATCTCTCGTCTTCTTTGACACAAACGACAACGATAATGACGAGGACAACAAAGAAGACGAGAACCGTAATAGTCCAAAAAGACAAGACATGGGCAAAGATAAGACGAAATATTCCAGGCCACACGCTGCACTAAAGGCGAACTTCCAAAAGCAAAAGGGGAAGCATCGGAAGCAGGGCCGAAAGGCCGGCGTAAAGGTTGTTCGTGTTTGAAGTATGAGCTATTATGAAGGTAGCGGGTAGATATGGATAAGCGGGGTAGAAGATGCTTACCATTTTGGAATTTTACTCTTCCTCAACTGTAAATTCCACATTTTATAAGAGGCTAGCGGGGCTATCACAAAGGGGCCCGGCTCGGGCGTAGATTTAGGCCTAATAGCCTGCAACTCTATTGAGAAAAAGCTACATTCATATCTCCAGCAGCACTAACAGCGGGTGCCTCAAGCCGGGGAATCTCGGTGAGTCAAACGCTACATAGATAGATAGGGTAACCAACAATAGAACTTCGAGACAACCAAGACCAAGTCCTACTCCTCTACATCTCCTAGAAGCCATGGGTCTGCTAATAGCTCAGAGGCCGATGCACTCGATTCTGGCGTCCACCTAACCATCTTGCGGATAAATTTGAGGAAGTCTTTCTTATCGGAAGACTCGAGATTCCTCTCGGATTCTTCCCAAGACACTTGTGGGACAGGATTCAAACACTTCCAGTTGCCTATCGTATACAAATTAGGTTAGCATATACATGCACGTCTTCAGGCTCAAGCACGTGCCTTTGTCATCGAAGTAAACAGAGCTGCACTCACTTCGCTGGAGGAACTCAAGGGGAGGAGGTCCCAAAAGGCTAACTATACTTGCAAGATGGAAGCGATTTCTGTACTTGTTGGTTTAGGGATCAAGCCTGTCAAATATGCGCCTGTTCTCAAACATGTCCTAAACCTAGGTATCATTAGTGTCGCGCGATTAGACACATACAGAAATCCTCGCACCATGACTCCAACGTTCTATATGTCTACAGCATAGCCCTAGGATATCTCTAGAATGACTTCCGGGGCCCGGTAAGGATCCGCCTGAATATCATGGCAAGTGCTTAATCTGTCCATTCTGAGCAAGGGAGAAGTCGCACAGAATAGGCTGACCAAATGTTGTTGGAATACCAAAATTTGCGGATCTGTAGAGGTTATATCTATCGACGTTTTTGTAGAGGCTTGATGTCGCAATTTCTTCTGTGTCAAGCTGTTCTACGATAGATGAATCGACTAAAGGCAGCAAGATATTCTCTTCTTTTATATCTGGTACTCTGTTAATGTTCTATTTGGAATTGTGACAGGAACGACCTGACCCGTGTGAATGATATGGCACTCGCTATGCAAAAAATCTAGTGCGAGCAGCAAATGGATCAAAATCTGCTTGAGTATTGCCTCTGGTAATTTGCGATCTGAGCGAGTGTACCGGAGGCTCAATATGTCGTTGGAAAGCAGGTCGTGAACTAAACATCGATGAAGATTCCTATCTCTGCTCGTGACAAAGAAGGAATCCTGAATGGGGCGGATATATATCTTGCTAGGATGGTTGGGGTTCCTAGTGCTAAGATGTTTGTAGATGGCAGTTCTATTATCAATCTCATCTTCTGCAACTAAGTCGTGGGCATAAAATTTCAGTGCTGGATATTTATTCGTACTATATATCTGGTCAATGCTAGACTCCACGTGACGCTCTTCGACTTTCACTCACGTCAGGTTACGACAGCACCATATCGTGCTCGCTGATCCAAATCCAAGTTTTGCAACGACCTTGTACTTTCTATCGATGACTTCGCCCAAGGTCATCGGGTATAATTTTGGAAGCCCAATTCCCTCTCCTCTTCAAACGGAGTGGCCGACGATGACATGGAATACGATTTGACGGGGCCCGCACAACACAACAATGGAGACGAGACGAGACGAGATATATGCAAGACTGGCGTTCGCACAGCGTGTTCACAAATTATTCAACTATTCAGAATATTAGTCTAATCTAATCAATTAATCTAGATTAGAATTGAGTAGTAGATTAATAGATTAATCAGATTAATTGATTACTACTCAGATTAATGCCAAGACTCTCGGAATAATCTAAATCCGTAAGCCGAAGTAGTATGATTAGCTAAACACTACTATATGTAGTGCCTCGGTAAAGATAAGCAGCTTACTATCGAATATTCTAGTAGAATCTAGTACTCTCTTTAGTATTTAATTAGTAACCTATATTATAAAGCTTGATTATATATACTCTATATTACTAATTAATGATTATAAATCAATAGTATTACTAATACCTAAAGAACCTTCTAGAGGTCTGTTTTCAAGTATAAGATATACGATTCCCTCTTCAAAATATAACTTTCTTCTTTACTTTAAACATACTATATTACTCTGATATATACTACTCTAACTATTACTACCTTTGTTTCCCCTATTATTATATCTATATATAATGGCTTCTAAATCTTCTATTAGTCTAAATTTGAAGCAAAATAGTCAAGATTTTGCTTTAGATTTTAATACTCAGCCGAATATCTTTCGATTAGGTTACTTTTCTAAGGTCTTAGACCCTCTGTTACGGTCCGTACCGTAAGCAAGGTCTTGGCAGTCAGGTGCAGGAGTCTTGGCAGTCAGGTGCATGCGGGTGGGGCAGAGCTTGGCGCTTAGTCAGCTACCTCTAAAGATATATCGCGAGCGTCGAGGTCGAGTCTTCTACTCCCCTCTTCATCTTTTCTTGCCTTTACAAGCGTACCTCTTGGTAGCAATACAATACCTTGTACAACCTCCTTGACGTGCCGTAACACCCTCCTAAAGAAGACCCTTCTATATTACAGAATTATAGAACTGTTACTATTAAGTGTCTATACAGACACTGCAAGTAAGTTATCCTTTATATTATATAATATATAATAACTATACTAATTATATTACTAGTAAAACCTGGAAAAATCTACGAGTAAACGAGTCGACAAGTAATCTATTTACTCATTATAAGCACTCGCATAAAGCAGTTAACCTACGCTTTTTAAGTGATAATAATATAACTTTAGGTAAGTCATTCACTTATTATATCTATTTATAATATTAATATTAACGCTTTAATAGACGATTCAGTCAATACACAAGTAACAAATAGTCAACTCTCTATAGAAGAAAGCTTTAATAGATGTTACGGCAGAGGCACAGGGGGTCGACAACGAGTTGTATTCGCCCTTAAGGGTGCGCTGAGTAAAGGGAAGAAAAGATAGAGAGGAGGTTCCTAACAACGAGTTGTATTCGCCCTTAAGGGTGCGCTGAGTAAAGGGAAGAAAAGATAGAGAGGAGGTTTCTACTCTCGACTCTCTCTCTAGGTATAACCGTAGGGCTGTGCTGACTAATCATTCTCTAGTACGCACTAACCGCATCCCGCTAGCCCTGCCTGCTATGATGCCTAGGAGCCTGAGGCCGTTATGGTATGGACCGTAACAATAGAGAGAGTAGTGCTAATAATACTATAAGTCAATTTACAGAAGAAACCTTTAAAAGGCTTCTATTAAGCTTTATTATATCAAATAATATAAGCTTTAGAGCTGTTTCTTCTTTAAGCTTTAATAAATTAGTTAATTATCTTAATAAGTAAGTTAAGCTTATATCTTTTAATACTTTACTATATATATATACTAACTCTAATATAGTAAGACTTCTCCTATATACTATCAAATGCTTAAGAATGAGATTATTTCTTACTATAATATAAGAAAAGATTGTTGACACCATTTTAACATCCCGGCTGTAGCAAAACATCGGCCGATACACTTATTCCTACCAGATCCCACTGAATAACACTTCCAGAACTATCCGAGGTCGCCCTCTCCTTACATCCACAATGAATGTGTTGTTTTCCGACTTTACGATGCGTTTCAGATTGGTCGCAGTCATCCCAGACCTTCCTACACATGTCGGTTACCACCCCATGGATGCTGCGAGTGAGAATCTGGATTTAACATACGTCAGCTCGGCACGGCAATAGAGCTGAGGAATCACAAACCTTACGAAGATTTTCCCAGCTCTCTCGGATATCTTCCGCATCCCAAGATCCAGGCATGGAACTACTGAATTTTCGACAGAAGGCATCTTTTTCCTGGTCCTCTCTAAAATTCTGCCAATTGGCCGATAGAGGATCCTTTTCATCGACGACAGTCGCACAAGAGAGCAACACTATCTCTAAACTACTCAGACCTGATAGAATCTTCGACACAATAATACAAAGACTTCCTCCCACTTCGGGCAGCATCTTCACAACCTGTCGGGTTGCCTCGATGAGGACCTGGTGTTTCTCCTTGATTTTGAGAGTTCGTGCAGGGCCCGAAACAGATACAGGAACATGATTTCTTGATTCGAATGGTGTCTTCTCGAGCTGCTGAATAGCTTCAACAAGGGCCGGGTGTATCGTTTGTGTCTTGAGCGCCTGTATGACATCCGAAATCGATAGGGTAACTGAATCTTTACCGATCGCATAACACACCATATCGAGGCATGATTGCTTGCGATGCTGGATAACAGGAACTTCTTTGGGCGCTTTCTGTGAAACTAGAATATTGGAACATTTCCCAGGCTTCTTCCAACCTCGAGTCTCTTCTTCTCCTTCTATGTGTATGCGTCTTCTCTTCTTGCGCATATGACCGGCAAATCTTCCAGTAGTTTCATGAATGATCGTCGTGTTGCCTGGATTTGGGTCGCCCGAAGTGATTCTAGAGCAGACGCTCTTACTTATCGTGCATGTAGACCATGGATGAGGACCGCTTGGAGAGCAGATCAGCGTGATCGGTGTAATGAGATCGGCCAGTGGAGCAGTGGTAAGCATTGAGTGAACAGGGCGGACGCAGACTGCCTTGTCCTGTCGCCTGCCCTGCGTTACGGCGAGCGTGTGATGCGGGCGAGCCGGCGCCACGACAAGAAAGTCCTCGAATCCCGCCTTTCGAATTTGAATCACCCAAGCCGGATATACTGGTGGTTTGCAATCTTCTGGAAATGCCTATTAGTATACTTCGCGTCTGGGAATTATTCATATACGAACCGCATCGATCATCAAGCCTTTATGAATCATTAGTGATAAGAATCCGATGATTGATCTAGAGGATAGGTTCATACCTGAACTGAACGTCTACAACGTAAGGAGTGCATCGAATGTGAGAGACCTCATAATCTGTGCACCACGCCAGAACAATGTAGCGACAGTGTCTACAGCCAAAACGAACCTCGCGGTAGTTACACATGGAGGCGAGTCAGTCCAAGGCTACTATAGTAGCAATAGGAAGTTGGTAAATATGAGGACCAGTGGATCGTCAGGAGCAAAACAAGGCGACCAGAGGTGGGTTGCCTTGCTTTAAAGACGTGAGTGTAAACTAGGAGCTCAGGGGTATGTATCCGATCAACAATTGGGCTTACTGATTCGGCCATGCATATAAAAGTTGATCCAAAGGGAGCTCGCTGGACCACGGCGCAATTAGGTGGTCCCCAAGTGGTGTGCCGTCAATTGGCTCGGTTAGGGAAACACGTGGCTTAAACATCAAAAGCATGACTTAAAAAGCATAAACCCCTCCCGGTCGTTCCCTTCCTTTCCTTCATTATACTCTCCCAAGACTCCAAGGGATGATGGACATAACTGTCTCAAGGAGAAAGACAACGCCTTCTTCTGAAGAACTCAGAAGAGAATCATTCTCCTCAGCCCTCAAACCTTCCGGCTTTCATCCCGTTCCAGATGCTGTATCTGTTGTTGAGCCTTCAATCCAATCAGCTTTCAGCCCTGAGGCTGAATCTCCATATAAACTGGGACACCTGCAGTATTTCCGCTCTACCTCCTCTCACCCAGCACCCGCATCTCCTCTTCCCTCACCAAATCTCACTTCACAAGACTCTCAAACACTTTCAACACTCTCGGTATCGACATCAGATGATACAACTCTTCCAACCCTATCGGCTCCTTCTGTGTCATTCATCTCTGAGTTTTTCCATGCGCATGCTCCAGACCATCGCAAGCGGCAGAAAATTCTGGTTCGAGGAACTCAAGCCTGGGTGAGCGAAGCAGCTCAAGACCTGCCTGAGACAATGATCCGCAGCATATACATGGCTCATCATGTTCAATTGAGAGAACAGTCAAAGTACCAGGCAATGCCTTCTGGTGAGGGACGTCGGACTGCAGCATTCAAGGCAATAGCTAAAGACCTCTCGCTCACACTAGATGAGGTACGAAAAGGTTGCCGGAAGGGTGTGAACTACTTGTTGTTAGCTCAGCTTAGTGGGCCAGGGTCACTTCTTCTAATTGGCAAACGCGCACGTACTCTGTGAGTCCGCAGTCCATCATCTAGCAGGCAAACCTGCTGACTTGTAGTCGAGTTGGGAAAAGGATATTCGGAGCGAAGATGTAACGCATTTGCTAGATTTTCGAAGGAAGCATATGCCATACCTCGACATCCAAGCTCGCAAGCTCGACAGTCCTGTCATTGGAATTATTTCTAAATATGTCGACAGGCAAGGTTGGAAGGACATCTCCATCGTGGCTCGATTGACGAAACATGTAAGCTCCGAGCCACTTTACCCAAAGGAACATAATGCAGAGCTCCCTTCAAACCATCAAAAAAGGCGGCAAACTTCTCCACCAAATCGGTCACCCAAGCGCTATGCACACAGGTCATCTAAGGACTATGGTTTTATGAACCTGTCAAAAGCAGCCATTAACGAGGAATGTCGAGACACATTCGGGGACCTTTTCCCTCAACAGGTTGGAGGGCCAGAAATTACCACCTACATGAAGACTGCCGGACAGGACGTTTACTTGAATCCGTGCACGCAGAATCTAGCCTCATGGCTAGATTGGGAGCCCGAAATCACAGCGTACATGACTACTCTTGAAAAGGGTGATCAATCGAACAAGGGAAGGTACGATCTGGTGCCATGGCTGGTCGACGAGCCAGACATTACCACTTTTATGGAGACTTTGCAACAGGATCTGCGCGTACCAGATTTGTTTCTACAGCCGCTTGAAAGTCTACACTTACCACATGTGTGAGAAATTTCAAGGAGCCACGCGCTGCAGACGGCTTGCACGGCATCACCATGACCCGGACCCGGCATTCTGACGCAGCCACAAGGGATATGAAATGAGGATTGAATCGAAGTACACCAAAACGCTTGTCTGCTGTCCGAAGCCGCCTTGGCCAGCACCTGGCATTTTGATATAGCAGCGGTAAGGAAGCGTTTGGAAAATGCAATAGTCCGGACCATGGTTAATGCGCCTCGAATGGAACTACCACCTCTGCTCCAAGATCTCAAGCCACCTTCTTAAACACAAATAAAATGCAAGATGCATTGCCGCAGCCGTCGGACCTCAAGCTTGATTTGCCATCCATATAAATGAGAGATCCAACATCCCAATCAATCACTGAGGATATCCCGTGTGCGTCGTAGTACTCGATCCTTGGACTGCATTCTTTCACCAAGGGGATCGCTATCGCCGAGGTATTGTGAGGTATTCTAAATGAGCCTCCAGTGAGGACAAACGTAGCGGGAATCCAGTGCAATTTGGACTGTCGAGGATCGAAGATTTTAGCCGTAGAGGAATCATTTTCAATCTGTTCGCACGTTAGCTTAACGCTGCCAAAGGGTCATGCTGTCGCCAACCATTTTTTGATAGCTTTTTCCAAATTCCTTCTGCACATCTTCGCATTGTCTTGTAGTTTCAAGCTTGGTGACTGGCTTGTCCTCGGCGGAAATTGTCTGCTCGCGGCAAATAATGGCGGCCTTCTCAACCAAGCGCCGAAATTCATCTGTTGGTTGCCAAATTTCTAGGAGTCTCTCTCTGACAGATGACATGGTGGATGCATGTCCTCCAAGAGAGTTCAAAGCTAAGCAGAATCGAATGTCTTGGTTGAGGTGCGTCGTGATGGCAGTAGAATCCTTCGACGTGGCAGTTGCACCAAGTGGGGATCCTTCGGTCTTGTCTCCTAGGCAGTGCACGTGACTTTTTGCTAGTCTACCACCTCCTACTTCAAAGGTCGCCTCCAACAGATCGACGGCAGATTACGGATCCCCCTATGACGATGTTACATCTCAAGTGATAAGAACGACGATACTATCTACAAACAGTGCCGTCGTTTACAGGAAGAGAAGGAGAGCACCAAGCAATGCTTGAAGATAGTGAAGAAGCTTCGAAGAATGTCAATCTTAGACGACACGAGCAGCCCCGAGTAGGAACCGATCGCGAGGATGAAGGTGATTGAGCTACAACGAGGTCGGGAGGATAAGAGCTTCGAGCATGAATGTATCCAAAGTCAATCTCGACAAGTCGCAGGGACGATTGATGGAAATATCTTCCAGGATGTGCGCGCAGCCCAAGGTTCTTGCCAAATTCAGGCAGTTGTAAATGATCTGCGACTCGATCCTCCGAGGGGCAACGCGAGATCCGAAGCTCACCATTTCTGTCCAAAAGATGTAGGAGGACCAACGGCTCATAGAAACGACTTTTTAGTCGATCTTCTGCAATGAGGCGCGGGCCTTTTCTAGTTGCCGGTTCGTTCATGTTCATCGCGAGCTTTAGCTCCCTCCTCTTCTTGTGTGCTCGGTTCGCTGAAGGCTGGGATCGAGCTTTGGCAGATTTCAATGGCCGTCTGCGTTCCATATTCAACAGTGGAGCACTTGCGGAGGTAAGTTGTGATCTTGTATCGACACCTCACCCCACGTGTTAGTTTTCCTATCACTCCTTAGCCCGGAGCTTTAATCAAACCTTACCCCTTATTGAGGCTCTTGTGATTAGTCATGGCTTTGGACTGGAGTTTAGCTTGCCCTCCCGCTCGCCAGCTTTACAGTGGGCTCTATGGCTGCGGTGTTTGGTCGGATGGAGATGCCTCACTTAGCAAAGATGCATTCATACCCTCGACAATGATTAATTTTTCTTGCTTCTGCTTTTACACGCATCAGCCCCCGAAGTGGCTCAGTCTGTCTTCTGAGCATTATCATGACTCCTTCGTGAGCTCCTCGGCAGAACTCCAAAATAAGACCTCGAGTATAAGACCTCGAGTGTCAGGAACGGTGCTGGTAAAAGCCGCAGATACTGATAGTGTCAGACCCCATCGAGCAGGCCGCGTAAAGTCAACCAGCAACAGCCAATGATCAATAGACATGTTGCAATAATGAATGCAGAATCACGCGGATAGTGATTCATTTGATCCTCGTCTTTCTTCTAATCTTGAGCGTCCGTACAGGTTTGGCGACGGCTCGCCTCGATCCATCATTGTGGGCTCCTCACTAGCAGGATACGATAGCTGCAACTACGGGCGGAGAGGCAAGCTAACGAGAGCATCAATGGGAGGTTGCAATGTGGAGTGGAAGATAGTCACTAGCCGGTCCACCTCCAGTTTCGCTCGGGGTTCGCTTACTGTCGGGGAAAGCGAATGTCACAGGCAAGCAAAACTGTCACAGCTCGGCCAAACTCTCGGCCAAACTTCGGTCATTGGGTTTTGGTACATATCTCCTACAAAGGCAATGTTTTTATTTAATTATTCCTATGAATTAAATGCCAAAAGAAACATAATCATTTCCTATGGAAAATCTATCCATTTCCTCTTCATCTTCAGAGCTTTCTAGCAGTACAGGGGATGACTCCTTGTACTCTATATGACAGA
>FJUX01000252.1:0-16543 GCA_900074905.1 Rhynchosporium agropyri | reverse complement strand
ACCAGTTAGGGGGGTAGTGAGGTGGTGGGTCTGGGGGGAGGCGACTCCTACGATTATACGTGTGAGCAATGTATACAGGTAGGCTTTATGGCCGTGGCTATATGATATAAGCTAAATTCTAGGAGACCATTAGTGACTTCAGTTCCCGCGTAAGACATCGTCCAATTCACTCGGGGCAGAGACTTTATGAGTGCCCCTCTATACACTGCAAGAGGACTTTTACTCGACGAAGTACTCTGGCTCAACACCAAGAACGTCACACTGTAAGCTGGCAACAAGTTGCAATACCTACTGTAGCAGCACTTATAAGTTAATCATGCCCTGAACCCATAGGGAATGTAGCATTTGTTTTCACTGAGTAGGTCGGATGATCGGTACAGGGTTTACTGTAACGTCGACCTATCTGACTGATCCGAGTTATAGCATTTCACTAATTTGGTCCGTTGCTATTCTAGCAGCGACAAAGTTGGATGAAGGAAAAATTTGTTTTATTGGAATCTCAAGGTAAGATATCCGGGGAAGAAATTATAGCATGCATCACCCCAAGGTAGAGTCATAACAAAATACAGCCCACACCATGAGATGCAAGGATACAGCACTAACAGAAAGCTGGTGGTCGTGTTCTGCAGTTCCCTCACAGCCGAAACAACCATCAATGCGCAGACTGGTCGTCAGTCATAGTGAAGCTGAATTGAGTCTGATCCAATCCTTCCTCCGTGGTAGGTAGTACCAGTGCGCACCAAGCATTGGTGATCTCGTCAATCCCCTGTTTGGCAGGTCCAATAAAGTCATCCCAGCGAAGCCTCAACCTGAAGTAGTCTCCAGCGTTGGTAACCGCTTTGAAGGCGAACTGAAAAGTGCCATCCCACCCATTCGCAAATCGGTGATCAATGTGAAAAACCTCTTTGGTGACAGAAGTGCCTGCAGACGACCCCGCGTTGTCGACGCTCCAGGATAGTGTGTTCTCATCTTTGTATCCCACCAGGAGGACAAATTTCCAACTGCCCGTGATTCCACGCACAGCATGCTTGAGACTCAAATGCACCACCCGCCGGAAGTAATGAATCGTTCGTTTGTCAAGACCGTGTTCGTAAATGGCGGCGTCAGTCTTGTCGTCTCGAGTCGCGAGATTGGTAGACACAGATCCATCTTCGGGAGAGGAAACAAATGGGGTCGAAACCGATGACGTCCAGGTATCGCTTTTGGCATCGATTCCCTGAGCTTTGGAGGTGGGTGGTGTTTCCGCCGGAACGCTGAGGCTGGTGATGCAGAGCCCGAGGAGTGGCAAAAGAGCAAAGTGGAATTTCATGATTAGAATTTTGAAAAGCTTCTGTATGCGAAGTGTGAGAAAAGATTGTGTGTCATCAACTAAAGAAGGAATTTTGGGTCTGTCTATATATACCACTTGATAGGAGCATTCTTTTTAAGCAAGGGCTTCACCAAGCATGTGCTGCTTTCAATTTTGGTTTAATTAGAAGTATGAATGCGCGTTCAAAAACCTTCAATACCGCTAATGCGATTATTACAGTTTATTCAATCGCAAAAATGCTCAGTTAATGATAGACAACTTTCGCATGTGCAGTACTTTTCCAAGGGGTTTGTTTACCAGGAAGGTAGCAAGGGAGTGATGTAGTAAGCGTTAGCCAATCAAAGTCCAGGCCACCTTACCTTGAAACAATTCGATTCGTCGATGGAAGAGGAACTTCTTCTAGCGGAGCTTCTTGCCAAAAGGCTATTAGAAGAGAACGATAATATATTAGAGTTCTCTCGGCGGGGACGCGTGAACAAGAAGGAAATCGATTATGTTAACCCGCCGAAATTACCCCTTGATCCTAAACTCCATTATTCCAGCTTTCCAATCTTTTTATAGCCCTGATTTCAAATCCTTGCAGATAAAATAATGTTGAACTCTCAGTACGAGCTTCTGGCCACCGTACGGACGCTGAAGTTCGGAGCTTTTGGGCGATTTATGTTAGTCGTAGGATTTGCCTTTATTGGATCCCCCACCACTTGCCTTGTCCTTTGACTGGTGGTTGGTGGAAATGATTAGTCCATTTACTTGACCAGATTGCAAGTGGTCATTGTAAAACTATATATCTATGCACGACCTCGACAACTCCACCCAGCCCTCACTAATAAGACTTCAAAAGCCGAAATTATATGAGTGAATAACAACGACTTATTGTTTCCCCAATTACTAGTCAGGGGGGTGGTAGGTATCATTCCGATGTCATAACCGCACCTACCACCTGGCGCAGAGGTCTGAAGTTCGATGTTTATATATAGGAGTGGACGGGGGGAAGGGGATAATCGGAGCTGAATCGGCTGACTATGAGAAATTAAGAGGCTTTTGTTGCGAAATGAGTTAATCCATCTCTTGAAGACTGAACTTCCGTTAATTAATATGAAGGATGGATCCTTATGGTTTGAAACTATTACTCTTGTATTGTAACCTTGAATAGGTCATATTTAAAACTTTTAAAAGCGGATATAGCTAATGAGAAAGGTCGCCAAGAGCGAGAATAGTCAGGCTTCCTGAGGATTTAAGCCTTCCTGGCCTGATCTCCTTATGCACAGGTTGGAGTTCCAGGTGAGTATTATCCAACGTGGTTAATCACTACTTCATGTTCTCCACAAAACAGTGTTGCATTTGCACCACAGATTTCCCGTATATATATTAGTGCTAGACGTGACCCACCTTGAAGCACCCTACCAAAGCTTTGCTTAATATGTTTCTGTTTCATTTGAATTAGGTTTACAGAAAACCCTTTTCGATGTGAATAAAAAGGTAAAGACGGTTTAGATTGAAATCACATTCGTAGGGAAAGGGTACTTAACCAACCAGCACTTGATGTCGTCCCGTTGCGTTGCTAGCAGCATCCTCGCTCAGAACTTGATCTCCAATAGTTATCTCACAGACCATCCATCTTAAAAAGTTAGATTCGTATTCAGTACCTATCGTACCTTGTCGTACTTGATTAGAGTTCTTCGATCATGATTAGTCCCTCTGAGACTACCGAGCTGTCTTCCTCGGGGATCTGTGACTATAACATCCTTTCGAGTTTTTATGCACATTCCAGTGCGAGGTGGTGAGTATGGCAAAGGTTTCACGATACGAGGAGACGGCGCCAGCGTCAACGTAGTGGGGATCGTATTGCAGGTGCATGTGGGGAGGACCGAATTTCGTGCCCCAGGGGGGGGGGGAGGTTTCTGTGAAGGACATCAGTTGGTGGATGCGTGTAGCAAGGACGGAGAGTTCGTGATTGGAGAAGAGGGTGTCGAGGTTGGCTGTTGAGAGCCAGGGAGGGGGATGTCGTTTGTTAGAGAGGATTAGGATGTTGAGTGGGGTGATAGTGTCTTGCATTGTAGATTATATTCAGCCTGTGTTGGTTACGGGGCGAGAGTTTGCGCTCGGCCGAGTTTTTGAGGAGTAGTGCGGGTGTGAAATTGAGAACCTGGTGTGGGACTTCGTTGAGGATTTTGTTCACAAAGGTTATTCCTGTAATGTTGGCGTGGACGGCCATATTGCTGTCGATCAAGGAGAGGAGTTGCAGGTCGTCGTTGTATAACCGTTAGATTTCTGATAAGACGATTTTCTTCATGAGAGCGTCGTAACTATGGACTTACGTATCTTGGCTTGCTTTTGCGAGTTGTATCGCGGCTTCGATAGGACCAAGAGTAAGAACATCGGTACCTATGTTTGATCTAACCGGTTATTTATACCATATAGGAAATTAAACGCTTCCCGGGCATAATTCTCCGTCATGTTGACGATCGCACGCCACAACTAGAATAAATTGTGAAGACTCTCAGATGATTCTCCTCGCAAGTCATGAAGTTAGTCTTCCAATCTTGAGGCCTCGTAGCATCAAAACCCATCCTAACATCTAGCACGGCTCCTCCAAGCCTTCCAAGTTCCCTCTCAAGTCGATTCTGAGACGTTGTCTCCCTAGCTAGACTTCCTTACGCATGAAGGAGATCCCAGACGAACCGTCGACTCAATCTACCATGGAAAGATCGGCAGTCACGTCGAATCTGCTATCTCTTCAAATTTGCAATGATCATGGGGTCCAATAAGGAGGCAGCATATATATGGTCTATAATCATTACGGGCAGTAATAAGATGACTTGGGGACCGCTACTTTTTAGCAGTAGCGAATTATGACATCCTCAGAGTGGACTCGAAAGGTTGACTTTATGACAACCACCATCAGGTCGGGTCTATAAGTTGCAATTAACTCACGGTTTCCTACCATGTGCACTCCTATTCACTTCCAACTATGGGTAGCAGGATTAATGATGTTTTAGATGAAGCTGCCGGCAAAGCGCGGAGTTCCCAGGGATTAGCCACCTTCCTCGCATCTCTTTCAACGTCTGGAGCAATCCTTGCATCAGGCAGCACGGTGTACATACTGCTGAAATGGAAATATCCCGAGTACTAGTAGGCTTTCTCTGTGAATTCTTGAGACAATAATGCGTATGTGCAGTCATCAACGAGCACTCCAGGTCCTGAATACGAAATGGAAGCCATTTTTGGTATAATGGCGGATACTCCTCTCGTCTTTTCCTGACCCCGTCTTGAAAGATGCCTCGGGGTTCCAAAACTACCCCTTCGACTGATATTCACAGACTATACTGAAGCTTTCATCGTCCACACCCTATGTGGATAACGCATAATACAATAAAGACATGTTTGAGTGAACCAAAATCTAAGTTGCTTTGAAAAAGGTCAAAGGAATAAAATAGGCCTCGCAATCCATGGTAACACACCGTCGAGGCTGAGGAAATTCGTCTCCGGCGAAGCGATTTTGCAAGCTCGTTATAAATTCGTCATCTCATGTTTTCACTTGTAGTCAAATCATCAAAATCCCATGTGACTTTAAATTGTTACTTATGTAATTTCGTGGGATATATTTATGACATTAAAATCGAGTTGCATTAGTCAATTATACCTAGCAGATTCACACTTCCCCACCGAAGACGAATTTCCCTCGTCTCGTAACAAAATCATCATACTTGGAAGAAAACAACTTGCTTCGCGAGGATCGACTTGACCGAACTCGAATGATACTCTACACTAACTTCTACAGCCGAAGAGTAGAAGTGTGGTTTTATTGGTTTTCTTACACTATTCTTGCACTTCTCCCCATCTTGATTGCAGACACAAATGATCGGAGCTGTAAGCAGTTTATAGCCAGGCATGCCTCATATTTTCCAGTTACTTATACTGGTCTTTATCTTATGGAGAGATCGAACGTTTGATAAGTTTGGTGCGATTTTCCATTCCCAGGCTATGCTGACTGGTTCCTTTAGATCCATCCTTCTCAAGACAGAGTGTGAGTACATAACAACTAGTCGTGTTTTAAACCGTGTTACAAGAATATCCACCTACAAGCTCATCCTTCTCACCTAAATCTCGTGCCGATGCGCATCCTTCTTCCTCCATTTCGACAACATACGCCACCGTCGTTGCCGCTTATAGTAGGTCTTCTGTTGCATTTGACGTTACGGTTCCCAGTCGTGCAACTACTTCTATTGACTATCGAGTAACTGGTATTGCTCCTCCCATGTCATTTGGCCACTCCACTTTCTTCCACCAACATTTTCTAGGCCAAGTGGGCATCACGGGAATAGCTTCTTCGTACGTGTACGAGCCTTGAGATGTTTGCGGACTTCAGGTGTAACACAACCGCGTAGACTACGAATTATCAGGCGAGGAAGGTTACGGAGCTTGAGGAGGCTCTATAACCCAGGATAGTCGACCGAAGATATCACATGTGAGCAAGGGATACAGAGTTGAAGCCATGATGTTCGCATAGAACCCCAGTGTTTACAAAGGTACTCAAAAGCCTCGTAGCATAATCGGTAGTTCGCTGACCCCAACCCGTGGCATGCTCATTGTCAAGATAGGATACGCTGAGGAATTGAACGTTGTGCAGAGCTGTAGCATCTCGACCCGAACCGTGTTCGAAGAAGGCTGACAGGGAATACAATTCGCTGAACTCGAGGGCTTCGCCCATGCGGAGTTTGACTGGCATAGTCTCTCTGCCTGTCATGAAAGTTGAGTAGGGCTGTTTGAGGTAGATCGAACGGAATGCCCTCGACACTGATGCCATCAGATGGTGTGCGGTATGGGTCCTAACAACGCCGCCGAGGGATGATGGTCGAGCGTCCGTGACGACATGACCCAGGATTTGCGTAGTGATCTCTGTAGGTAGTGCAGTCGTGTTGCTGTGGAGTATATCAAAGATTAGGGATGGAGAGAGGTCTGACATGTCGAAGGCTGGATGCTGGCCTGCCATCAAGAATGGGGATGAATAGGGTTATGATGAACTGAGTTGGCAGAAAATTGAACTCTACCTGTCGTTTATTAGCAGCCGTGAATGGGACAGGCAATTTTCTGTGTAGAAGTTCACAGGTCGGTTCTTGGATTTGTTTGAGGGGGAGTGGTGAGATGTGGCTGGTGCTGTGTGGCTGGAGATGACAGACTTGTTTTTACGATTTGAAGCTCTGCCGTTGATTGGACTTTTCAGTACCAAGAGAAAACGCCAGTGATATGATCGGC
This sequence comes from Rhynchosporium agropyri, assembly GCA_900074905.1. Lineage (NCBI taxonomy): Eukaryota > Fungi > Ascomycota > Leotiomycetes > Helotiales > Ploettnerulaceae > Rhynchosporium > Rhynchosporium agropyri. The sequence continues at coordinate 9,978 of FJUX01000252.1, read as the reverse complement.
AGCTATTCCAGGAATCAAATTAAAATAGGCACTATCTGGCATAGGTAGTGCCTCATTTAGAGGTCATCTGATCAGGCAAGCAGACAGATAAAGTAGTAGAGTGTGTAGTGGCTGCTATCGCTGTGATGACTGTGGTGGTTTCATCAATAATGCGTGTGGAGGGTTAGGCGACCAATCTTGGGGTATACTCTTTATGTTTCAAAGTGCTTGACGACGCGAAACTTCCACGCCGAATCTGGCTCGCCGCATCTCTTGATAATTTTTGAGGACAAGCCTGATGATAGGGCACGTTGATCGATCTGCCATAAGAGACGAGACGAGGAGTGTACGTCATGTAAGTACCCAGAAACCTGATTTAGATTCTCGTCGTGTAGAAAACAATCGAAATGGCTGCAATACTCGCCAGGCGTTTGATGTCGTTAGGAAGTTGGTTTTTATTCGTTGCAGAGTTGATGCATTACAGAAGGGTGCTTCTCCGCTGCTGAGATTTAGAATCTAATCAACGCCTTTAGCTGTGACGGAATTTGAGATTGGCTATGAAGAAGAGTTGTGGAGAAGTGAACTCGGCTGGCGCCAAACGCATCAGAGGCGTCGAATCAACTGCGCAGATCTCCAAACTCCAAAAATGAGGTATTTGGGTCTTTTGGAATCGATATACAATCCGCGACGCGAATCTGGACTGGTGGTGGAGGTTGACAAATGTTTGTTGTTACAGGTCTGGTGAGATCTCCACTGTGGCTTGAGAGGTCTGGGGCAAGCCACCCACCACCCCTGCTCACCTGCGAATAGTCTAACTCGCAGCTCCCCACAACCTATAAAATCTGGCGCCATCCCTCTTCCCCCACCTTCATCATCCAACATCACGCCTCCAAGCCACAATGGAGATCCCGCCCCACCTGGAACAACGAACTAAGGATCTACTTCAAGAGCTCGGATCTGAGGTAGGTAAGGATGTCGCGAATCAGTTCATCATAGCATGCTCTGCGATATATTATGGAGATAATGGCCTTCCTGTCATTGATCCTCGAGTAATTATGGATCCTGGCAGCCCTGGTGGTGACGACTCTTGGAAGCACACCTTTACGCAGGATAGTGACTACAGCCCAGGAAACGTATCGCTGTCGTCGAACGACGACCTCGATGAGATCCTAGAGCCCTCGCTGCACTCAACGGGGAGTGTCACTTACGGTTCGAGCCCTCCTTTGGATGACCAGAGTTTCCACTCTGAACCTGACCCGGACCTCCCCATGTGCAAGCGCTGTGACTGTGACCAGTGTAGAAAGCGAGCTAAACGAAAGAGAGGCAGGACGGCCTCTATAGAGACAGTTGCTAGCCAGCTTCCCCGGCCGGACCTCATTAATATCCTTGATAAGTATTGGGAGGTATTACAAGTCCATGGCCTCTTCGCAAATCAATCGCGCGAGCCTTTCCAGTGGTCCAACACAATCAACGGCCCGGTCTATGTTCAGCGTCGCGAGTATCATTTGATCTTGCGGAAGTTGGAAAAGGATGATGACCTCCAGCAGTGGCGTCGATTTGTAGCAGAATACCGAAGCCTCGAAGGCTATAATGAGTTTGACCGTCAAGCAACCAAGCAGCGGATCAACGGCACGTAGGCTCGCGGAAGTGGTGAGAATGATAACAACAAAGCCCACAAAGAATACGTGAAACACATGTTTCCAGATGGTGATCCAGAGACTCTGTTAGCAGCCCAGGCGGCGCTCAAAAAGGACCTCCAGCTTGCGCGGCGATGGGCAATCTGGGTAGAAGGTTACGAGAAGAAAGACGGTTTGGTACCTGGTCTAGGTGTTGGGGTTGGCCTGCTTGTTGGGCCAGAGATCAAGAAGAGATTGTGCGGATGAATCTAATCAGGGATCATCCCAACGATTACTTGTGCTAATGTGTGGTCTAGTTACTCGATTCCCAATTACGACCATGCGTACCTTGAATTACTCCTCAAGCACATACACGACACGCATCCGAACATTGTCAGCATCTGCCGGATATTAGAACCAGTTGCAACGAGTCTGGTTAGAAACCATCAACTGAGCAGTGATGATGACTGGGATACTATGTCCAAACAACTCAGAGAGCATCTCTAGCCACCTGTTCGACACATTGTATGGGGTCTTTTCTCTTTTGGAGGTAATGTTTGATAAATTTTTATTCCTTGAACGCAAAATGTTTGCATATAGTAATAGAATTCAACCAATTGTTATCTTTCCATATCCTCTCCCTTGCTTATGACAAGTAACAACAGATTCAATCCGCAGTCCTAGAGCTACTGACGGTCCAAGAATAGACAGAATACTCATCATGATCGAGCAGCGGAAAGAGGCCGACCGAGTCTTGCATCTGTACACTTCCAATCAAACGATTTTCACTTATGTTGTGGGTTTTGTTGGAGGGATGACTCCCATCCATGGTTCAAGCATGCTTGGCAGCTTGTCCCTGACCAATCAACGGTGGGAACTTTCTGGTCGGATCAATAAAGAGATCTACTGGTGGAAGTGTCCGGGGAGCTGGATATCAACGGCACGGCCCACATTTTTGGCGAGGTTGTGGCTGTCGTGCGCTAATCATTCTAGAAATATTGGCACGGTCCCGGAACAATGACCATCAAATGGCCACATTCCAACCACCATTTGAAACTGGAATTATATACTTGCTTTGAGTGACTAAGAGGGTATGAACATCGAGAAGATGAAACATTGAGAAATCAAAGCTCTAATGTGCACAACTAGAAATAACCATTCATAGCCTCCTTCGATCCCGCGCCCTTGAAATCGGATTCAAATTCATCGCATGCCTCAATAGCCAGCTCCACATGTGACATGGATACCTGGCAGCCCTCTTGACGAGCCAGAGCGTGAGCCACGGACACCAGATTTTTAATCTGAATTTGGCCTCTGATCAGCTTGCTTCCCGAACGTATGAAGGACGGACTTACCTCGCGTCCATTGCGCTTCATTCCTACCCAACCATCAAACGTTTCCTGGTTGTAAATTGGTGCCCCGTGGAGCGTAGATGCCTTTCCCAGCAAGCGCCGCCAGATACAGGTCCGCTGCTCTCGATTCAGATCATCATACTTCAGTTTGAAGTGRATTCTACTGGCTATGGCGTCATCGATCTGCCTCACCCGGTTGGTCGTGAGGAACATCATCCCTTGATAGTATTCCAGGGTTCKCAGGAACACGCAGACGAGAGCGTTTCGATGGACATCTTGAAGTGAGCGCTGCTCGAGAAGTACCTCCGCCTCATCCAGCAGGAGTACTGCCTTCCATCGAGCAGCGCGCTTGAAGATAAGAGGCAGGCGCTTTTCGACAGYTTCGGCTGTCGTCCCAAGCSCACCRGCTGAGATGAYCATGAGTGGCCTCCGAAGATGTTCGGCGAGTAGTTCCGCCGTCAAGGTCTTGCCCACACCTGGTGGTCCGCTAATGAAACATGTCAGCAGCATCACGACACAAAAGACCAGACCACGCACCGCAAAATAATATTGAACCCTTGCCCTTTCCCCTCCACGACGTCATCGAAACAACTGGAATGCGTACGCTTGGCGTGAGCTTCGGAAAGGGCTTGCAATGCCTTCTTTTTCTTTGCGGGCATTTGAAGGTCATCCAAGGCCGCTTCGTTCCAGTCAATCTCGTTGATGTCGGCGACAGCTAGCTCCACTATTTTTATGTGTCAGCCGTGGGAAGATGTTGCTGCGGGAGGAAAAGATCCGACACTCACCCCATCGATTGTCTTCCAGGCTAAACCCAGGGACGGTTGGGCTGCAGACGAGAAGGTCGTCTCCCCTCACCTCTGACGGATCCATTCCGTTGACCTTGGCCGAAGACGACAGCTCTTGATCTACTTCATCAAGATCGATATAGATCCAAGTGGAGCCTCTATCAGGTCCCTCAATGCTCGGTCTGGCGTAATTCGGGTTCTCCTCTCGAAAGTAAGCCGCGTCGACCACGACTCGGCTTTTGACGAACATTTCAACCACTTGTCCTTTCTCGATATAGAATGCCTTGCCTTTGTAGTCGTAGAGGTGGACGCCCATCATGGACAAAAACTTCCAGCCGCTTGTGGTGAGATGGGCTCTCACTCGCTCTTGGCTTGGGTGGAATTTGAGAGGGAATACCTCCAAAGCAGCGATTTGTTTCACACCACGGAATTTCTCAATGACGTGCTCACTTGACGTCTCCCCAAATACGTTTCCGTCAAAATCCAAATAGCGAGCGTTAACGTGGAAGTACTTCACCCCGGCTTTTGTTGTTTTTTCTTCTCCGAATTCGTACCTGACGCATCTTGGCTGGCCAGTGCCGAAACATTTGGTGTGCACCAGAGTGTTCGGCTTGAAGAGCGTCCACAGGAGGTCGTACGTGATATGATGTTGCTCGAGGAGTGGGACAAGGCGCTCTGTTGTCGAAGCGTAAGCTGTCCGGACAAAACCAAGAAGTAAATCTAGGTGCTCCAGCGCAGGGCAATCGAGGGCCATGCTTAGACTTTGGCGGCACTCCTCCAGATCGAGGAGGTAATGATACAGAAGTTTCTGTTCCACCTGTGCTGAGTTAGTAAACATTCGGTCATTTGAGTGCTTGGGATGGGTTTAGATTTACCGAAGGCTTCTCTTCCTGGAGGCAAATCCCCTGAACATTGTGCAGAATCTTCCGAAGGATGTCCCGCAAGCCCGAATACTTGATATCTACATATTGGATCTGGTTCTTGGTCTCTTTGTCTAATATGCTGTAAGAAACAGAGGTTGGAATTGAAGCTAGGACCCACCAAGGCGTGTGCGAGCGACAAAGACGTATTGATCCAATTCATTCAATTCATCAGCTGGTGCCAATGACTCCACAACTTTATACTTGTATTCCTTTTTGTCCCAGCTGCATTATCTTGTTAGCGCTGGCAGTTTGAATTGTAGCCCGTTATGTACGAACATTTCGTTGACCTTTTTGAATTCCAGCGTAGATGCCTGCGCTTTCGGTTCCTTGAACTCAACTTTATCTACAATGGCAGGCGGAGGAGGTATCTCCTGCTTGGTACCGAGAAACTCCTACCCGAGTGCGATTCAAGACCCTCTTAGACGAAGGATATTCTGTTCGTGGAGCTGCACGCAAGCTGAATATACCTCGTTCCTCAGTACGATACTTTATTAATAAGCCAGACCGATAAGGACGAGCTCCTGGTAAGAAGAAATCAGATTGATTCATTAGTGGTCGAACTAGGTATACATAGTGGAATGTTCTAGTCCACCGCACAGACTTCAATTATTACAGCATATGCGAAAGGGGGTATCAGGTAGGTCTCGTCCACTTCGGCTAGGCGATGAGAATCATCGAAGGTTGTTGAAACCTTTACTCTTTGCATAATCGTGTCGTGAACTCCGACCACCACGGTTTCCGGGCCACGTTTAAAGTGAACTATATGACCCCACCGTGATTCACTTCAAGCATTACCCCAACGAAAGGTCGCTGGCTATCTCACGATTAGGGTTTTCTTTCCCTCGAATATCAAGTACACCTCTTAGCAACAAGGATAACACCCTAGTAAAGGAGCTCCACCTAGGCTATATATATCAGAAGAATCTCCCCTTCCATTGGCTCAATTTTAACCCTCCTTATACACACACATCGACAGCGAATCTTCTTTTATCTTATTGCTTTTCAATAACTTTCAGTGACTCAACCGGGCTATAAAGAAGGACCTTGGTTCGCATCAAACATATACTGTTGTTGATGACGTTTACAGTGGCTACTGCACAGACTTGCTTACACGTGAATTGTATTACTGCCGCCGGTGATCAAGTAAATCATCTCTTTATCAACATATCGTAACAGACTAGAAACTTACCACGTTATAGACTTGCGATGGATGGGACGTTAACAACTGCCCAAAGAGTGACACATGTAGTCCTGGCGAATTTTGCAAGGATGGAGGATGCGTAAGATAATTAGCCAACTACTTATATTAGAAAACTTGGTTAACCCTAAGTAGACTAGAAATCGAGCGAAAACCACATGTTGGTAAAGATGCTGCAAGTGATAACAGGGCATTGTGGAACGGCAATGGAGGCAGGCACTTTTGTGTAAACCACGGAAGGAATCTTGCTATGGCATATGAAGTGTGGAAAAGTTGTATTCTTGGGTCCCATAACTGGGCTGCAGGAAAGATATCGAGGCGATCGGTGTAATGATACAGAGTTGGCGTATATGAAATCAACTTGCAAATTCTCGTTCGGGATGGCTTGAAAGTTCTTGGAAGTTACGGGTCCGGCGTGCATGGCTCAAATTTTAGAAGTTCGTTGAGACCTTTCTTAGAACTGCGCCCTTGCGTGCATCCTTCGAGGCCCAGCAGATCCCTATGTGCTAGTAGTTGAGGATCGCTCAATCTTTTGCTGGCAACCCGCTTTGTTCAGATTGCTGATGTGCCGCTACGGAACAATGATTATGCACAGTGTCGTGGTGTCAAGCTACTTGGCCTAGGATTGGAGGTAATATCGATACGCAGAGCTTAACCTAGGTTTCTTCGAACCTTAGCGATGTGGTAGTCTAGGGTTCTGTCCTATCACATGATTATCCTTCCGTCTCTAGTTTTCTTCTTAGGAAAGCAGGTCAAAACACGAGTATTGAGAGCTTTGTATCCAGGCACAATATTGAAGTCTCGACAGTATAGCGTCGCAAACGTCTGCCTTGATCCAGCTATATAATCTGACAACTATCTAATTCTCATTGCGGATAGCTATCTAGACTACACACAGGTCAAGTTAAGGGGCTAAAATACCTGCTATGAGACGATCAGGTATCCGGTCGGGTAGATAGATAAGTTTAACTAGCTAAAGCAGTAACACTTAGCTGCCTATGCCTTAGCTAAACTATTTGCGTTATTCATAGATATATTATATATATTTGCCTAGGATTACAGTAGCCTTAATAGAGTAGTAGGCTTACTCACAGGGTGGATAGTTATCGGCTCGGTATCGAGCCTTCCTCGTGCTGTCCGTCTACGATTAGTCGTTATCACGAGCGTACCTAGGGATAATTTTATATCCGCAGCTCTTTAATTTCGTCTAAGGGTTCTTTGGGATAGCAAGTTCTTAGTATCGTTCTTGTTGCATTTGAATTCGATGGAGGTTCAATTTCTATGGGAGGAAGTAGCTATATATATAGGTATCTATACAGTAATCCAAATAATCCAAGTACGTATCTTACGTACTATTACCGGTACTTCCGGTAYTAGCAAATTRGTTGAGTACGCTATTYAACTCCGGTACTTCCGGTGAATACGCTACTCCGTACCATACTCTGTACTGTACTGCTTGCACTACCTATACTCAACAGTTCTCTTCGTTAAGTATAATCAACGTCTTAGGTCTAGGGCGTAACCCTTCACGCGAGCACTTCAGTAAGCTAGAAGAAGCGCTACAGCTCGAAACAGATTTTATTCGTATAGAGAAAGTCAACTCCTATACACTTTTCTCTATAATTCATATTACCGGCTTCTTTAATACAGCAATACGCTAGTTTGCGACGTCGCTATAGACCTTTGATTTTATTTAATACTCAAGAGAAATATCGCCTATTTCCTATAACTTCTAGTACTATATACGCACTTTTATAGCCTTATGTTCTGAGTATAATATTCCTATAAGTATTGTAGCTGTAGGTGATCCAGGATCACGTGACATGCTAGACTGCTAGACGGTCTTGCGGGCTTGCACGCTCTGCAAGATGTCTTGCACAGCTAGCATGAGGGAACGAAGGTTCTATATAAGACTGGCACTTCTGCCWTTAGATAGGAGCTTCGTGCTCAAATTCATATAGCAATTAACACCTGCTTGTAACGTCTCAATTCCAATTGAGAACCGAATTTCTTGTTTACTTTACTTCATAGCTGATACCAACCGACGAGCCTGTACACCGCGTACCAGTCAGAACCAGGAACGTTACATAGGAGTTTATTACCTCTGTGGTCATTTTCGAAAGCTTCACGCCTAATATGCATAGTAGGTTTTATATCATAAGTCTACGTGCGGCACCGAACTAACTTATAAAAGTGTTCAACCCTTCTGATATCTTCCGTAACTTATACTATTAATCCTGCGTCTTAGGTATGCATAATTATGCAAATTCCTAGCATTTAGATATCGGCTTAGTTACTGCGGATATTGTTACGGCAGGGCACGGGGGGTGACAACGTGACTTGTATTCGCCCTTAAGGGTGCGCGTGGTAAAGAGAAGAAAAGATAAGGAGAAGAGGTTCTACTCTCGACTCCTTCTTTGAGGTATAGCCGTAGGGCTGTGCTGACTAATCTGCCGCGGTTGCCAAGGCTCGCTTACCCCTTCGTGCCTGGAGGCCTGAGGCTCCTCACGTACAGGTCGTGACAGATATCGAGGCCTATATAATCTCTATGTTCTCGCATATGAAGTATAGTAGACAGTCAGCCGCTATAATCCGATAAGGGAGCTTAGAGCGAAGTATATAATATTAGTTAGTCTTATCGTATACCTCGATCTGCCTTACTTATCTCTAGAGAAATTTAGAATACTATCTAGAGTGCGGATATGCGATTTGCGATAATTGCCTTATCGCCTTTAGTAAGCCTAGGATAGGGTTAGAATACTAATACGACCTCGTTGCCTATCTGTTCTATTAAATTAAAGTTCACTTTCGGGCTAGACTCTTACCGCCGACTTATCGAGTGAGGTTCCTTAGTATTAATAGAGGCGGTTCAAGAGGTATTATCTCTTTAGAATTCATAGAGGAGCTAGAAAAGACGCTCGATTTGCTATTTCCTCTACAGGAGCACTTTGATTATAGTATTAGGACAAGTTCAGGTAAGGCTTGCTTCGTAATCTAGTACTATACTAATAGCTAATAGGTAGTGTTGCGACTATTAGGTTTTTTACTAAGTATTAGACACTAAAGCAGTATCTCGCTTTCTTTCTCAAGTTTACAAGGATAATTTTTCTATTAAAACGCGGCTATAGGTTTTTAATTTATACTATACTTGTTACGGTCCGTACCGTAAGCAAGGTCTTGGCAGTCAGGTGCAGGAGTCTTGGCAGTCAGGTGCATGCGGGTGGGGCAGAGCTTGGCGCTTAGTCAGCTACCTCTAAAGATATATCGCGAGCGTCGAGGTCGAGTCTTCTACTCCCCTCTTCATCTTTTCTTGCCTTTACAAGCGTACCTCTTGGTAGCAATACAATACCTTGTACAACCTCCTTGACGTGCCGTAACAATACTAAGACGTATTTTCGCCTTCTATCTTATAGATAGCGGGTACGACGTAGCTATTTTAGAGGAAGCTCTAAAGGAAGTATTAGGATCGGACCGGATATTTGACTCGGCAAAATCAAGACTATCTAGAATAAAGTATGTAGTTACTGCGATAACGATATCGGATACTACCTTATGCCTGATCTCTAATTATAATAGCAGTAGCCCTCCTAGTCAAGATTCTAGTAAGTTAATACCTCTTATAATATACTGAAATTAACACGCTAGGATATAAACACCTTCGTGCTACGAGGACGACACAGGAGATACTACTCTAGGAAGCGTAAGTTTCCTAGGCTATAGATTTCGTACTTACTAATAATAGTTAGTGCAAGATATATAATAGCTACTCTAGCGTAAGGATTCTTAAGACTAATTTATTATTAAAGCTAACCGAGCTAGTTATTTCACGCTAAAGTATCTCGAATCATTTAGTACGCTCTAAGATAGCAGCTTAGTATATAATAACCCTGTTCGACCCGGCCTCCTGTAACGTTCTGTTACGAACTAGCATAGTTCTTGGCACCAAAACCGTCCTAGCACTAGAATACTGATGGTACCACCCAGTGGTGTGTACCAGACGAGTTTTTGTACCAGAAAAGAGTTGGTACCATTGGAGGAAAGGCACCAATACGGTTATAGTACAAACCAGCGAGTAGTACTATACGTCTACCTGTATTACAGTAATAATAGTATTGTAGCTGTAGG
>FJUX01000290.1:0-11275 GCA_900074905.1 Rhynchosporium agropyri | reverse complement strand
TCGCTATTATAATTATAATATTATAAGGACGCTTAAGAAGTATTATAAGTTAAGTATAAAGAAAGAGTAGATTCGGAAGTCTAAGTTATCTTATACTATTAATATACTAATAGTTAAGAAAGTAGGAGATCCTAAGGGAAGACTATATAAAGACTATTAGATAATTAATAGTAGAACTATAAGGGATATATAYCTTTTACTAAATACTTAGTACCTGCGGGATAAGCTAGCTAAAGTAAAGATATATACTAAATTAGACTAATATAACGCGTTTAATTTAATCCGAATTAAGAAGGGATATAAGTAGAAGATTACTTTTATATTACCTTTAGAGTTATAGGAATATACAATAATATTATTTAGCTTAACTAATACCCTAGCTATATATTAGAGATAGAATAATAATATTCTTAAAGATTTTATTAGAAAATTCGCTATATATTATCTGGATAATATCCTAATATACTCGGAGACTATCGAGGTATACTAGAGCTATATTACTTAAGTTATAAAAGTATTATATAAAGTAGATTTTAAACTAAAGATATCGAAATATAAATTCTTAGTTAAATAAGTTACTTTCCTAAGATATATTATTTACTTAGAAAAGATAAGTATTAATCTAGAGAAAATTAGAGCTATAAAGGAATAGGAATCTCTAAAGAATATTAAAGATATATAATTATAATTAAGTTTCGCTAACTTTTACTAATAGTTTATTAGAAACTATTCTAAGATTACTAAACTACTTATAAGCTTAATAAGAAAGAGCGTTCCTTTTACTTAGACTAGCTAATATAAAGAAGCTTTTTAGAGAATTAAGAAAGAATTCATAAAAGAACTAATCTTATATAGTTTCAATAAAAAGAAGGAAAGTATGATAGAAATAGATACTTCTAATACTTATACTAGAATAGTATACTTATAGTAAGATAATAAAAGATAATTATATCTAGTCGCTTACTTTTCAGAGAAAACATCTTTAGCTAAATAGAATTATAATATCTATAAGAAAGAACTTATAGCGATTATTAAAGTACTTAAATACTAGAAAATATACTTATAAGAAGCTAAGCTCTTAGTTATTATTTATATTAACTATATGAATCTTTAAACCTTTATAACTACTAAGATCTTAGATAATCGTCGATTAGCTCGATAGTTAAAGGAACTTGCCTCTTTTAACTTAGTTATTAAGTATATATAGGGAAAAGATAATATACAAGCAGATACTCTAAGTAGATTACTAAGTTATAAGGATAATAAGATCTATAATAAGATTACTTTACTTAAATAGCTAGATAATAGAGATATAGTTACTAATATCTGAAAAGCTATTATAATTAAGTAAGAAATTAAGAGACTTTAGTATAATACCTTAAAAGAGGCCTAGAAGAAAGATAGAATATCTCTAGATAAGACTAAGGAATACGTTACGAGAAATATAATTAAGAATAATATTATATAAGTTAATAGGAAAATTTAGTTTTTATTAAGCTTAGTAGAATTATATATTAAAGAATAATACGAGCTTCCCGCGTATAAATACTAAGGGATATGAAGAATATATCTAAGGATTTTAAGAAACTACTAGTCGGAAGGACTCCGCCGAGTAATTAAAGAAATACTAGCTAATTATAATACTTATATTAGAAATAAGTCTTTCTAATGTATACCTTATAAGTAGATAATTATAATACTAATACTACTAATATCTTAGAAATCGATATTATAGGACTTTATAGGGCTATTACCGCTATCGAAGGACTTAGTTATAGGAGTTAGCTATAATATAATATTTATTATTATAGAAAGACTTATTAAGTATATAATCTTAGTATTAGTTTTATCTACTCTTATAGCTAAATACTTAGTATAAGTATACTTTAAGGAGATAGTCTCTAAGTATAGAGTACTTAAAGAAATCATATCGGATCGAGATAAGTTATTTATATTAAAGTTCTGAAATACTTTAATAAGGTTCCTAAGGATTAAACGAAAACTATTAATAGCTTTCTATCTTTAGACTAATAGAGAAAATAAAAGAATAAACTAAATAGTTAAAGTATACTTATATTATTATATTAACTATTATTGAAAGGGTAGACCCTACTCTTACTTGAACGTAGGAATCGAGGGCAGTATTCACAGAGGAATTAGACGCTAGTAAGTTAGACTATTAATTTATTAAGTAACTTAATTACCTTTTATTACTATTAGTATCGAGCTATAATATATCTCGGATATTCTTTAATATCCGGGCTTATATACTAGCTCTAGTTCTGATTAGGTTACTACGTGATACTGCACTAAATACTAACTATTCTAATACTTTCTCTTAGAGTAGGTCACGATTACCTTATTACTTATAAGTCCTCTATAAGTCTTATTTAGCTTTTAAACCTTTCAAATACTACTCGTTCGAGTAGCTTAATTATTCTATTAGTAACTATTTCTGCTATTAGGATATAGTCGACTTTTAAGCTCCTAGTTTCCGCTAAGTCGCGTATAAAGTGATAAGCGATATCGATATGCTTCGAGCGTTTATTCAGGTAAGCGTTCTTAGTTAAGGCAATTACTCTTTAGTTATCTCCGAATATCTATACTAGTCTAGAGTCTTCTCTAATAAAGTGAGAGTATCTTAGATCTCGTAATACTTATATAAACTATTAGCTTTACTTTATATAGTTCGTAAGTAATATATATTCTGATTTATAGCTCGATATAATAATAGAGCGCTACTTCTTACTTAACTAAGAGAATAGTCTATTATAGAATATTAATACGCTTCTAGAGATACTTTTCTAGTCGACTTTATTACTCGCTCAGTTTATATTAGAGTAGAGAACTATAGTATTATATTCTCCTCTTAGTTCGTAGCGAATTCTTATCTTAATAGTTAACTTTAAGTACTATAGTAGCGCTTTCAGGCCGTATCTATAGTACTTAGCTAGATCGCTTATAAATTAACTAAGCTTTCTAAGGATAAAAGTAATATCTAGTCTTATAAAGATTATTATATATATTAAGCTTCTAATAGCTTACTAGTATTCGTTTATATTAATACTTTTATTATTATTACTCGTAGGGTGAAAGTTCTTATAGCTTATTATTAGTATCTGTTTCAGTTTAAAGGTTTCTTAGGTAATACCGAACTTATTAAGTATACTAAGTAGATATTATTCTTAGTCGATTTCAAGGACCTTAGATAGTTTATCGCAAGTAACTCTAGCTCTAAGAATCTTCTTTATCTCTCTTAGATTCTTAGCTTTAAATCTTCTAGAAAGTTTCTTATAAAACTTAATAATAAAAGGGTAAAGTATATTAGCTATAGCTTTATAGTTTACTAGGATAGTAAGTAACTCCATATAGGATATTGCTCTATCAATATAACCTCGCAAGTCTTCGATACTAAGGTTATTAGGGCTTAGTAAGAACTAAAACAGATGCTCCGTGACTTAGCCCTTCGAGGGAGGAAGATCTAGTAGTATATCGATAGCACCTCTATGATTTGGGGTCTGCGAGGAACCGCTTCTACCTCTTCTTAATAGGCCTTTCATAAGTACTAAGACGCCGCTGAAGTCTTCGATATCTCGATCATCTAATCACTAAGATATACCGGAATCGAGGGTAATAAAGTGTAACGGGGTTAAGGTTAGGCTCACACTAACTACGCTATCTGGACCAAAAGATCACAATATTCAGCGCATGCTGAATATGCCTAATACCGTATATATATAACCGACTATCACGTGCCTATTACAATATCTCCCCTCTTAGCAAGCTCGCCCTCGAGCGCCTTAGGCCGAAGAATTGCCGTGACTACGCCGACTGACATGCTACGTTAAACCCCCAAGAGTTATAACGTCTTTATCGATACGAGAGATCTCGAAGTCGATAATATCACCTCTTATCAGCCTGACATAGGTAGTTTGAACATGTCACGTGCGTCTCAGTGCTCAGAGGTACCCGCAGGTTGTAATATAGCATGCCGGGCTCTCCGCTTTACGCGCTAGGCCTTCGGCTCGAGGTGCCGCACCTGTAACATACGGTAAGGCGTGGTGTTCGTCCTAGAGTGCGAAAGAGGTTAGTTAGGTAAGCAGGGACGCTATCATTAGATCAAGTCTGGTAATCTTTATAAGTTACTAAGTATAAGTAAGATATTATATTTAAGTTAAATACGAAGCTTCTATCTAGTAGGCAGATATGCTGATATATATAGAACTTTCGTTCTATTAAATTATCTGAATTATCTGAATTATTACTTAGTTCAGGAACTATAAGCTGATTCAGTATATAACTTTCGTTACGTAACCTATAGCTTCTTTATATAGTATAAAGCTAGCTAAGTAAGTTAGTCTGCTTGCTGAGCCTTAGGGCTATATCACCTGTTGCAGCCGAGAGTTATAATACTATCCCTCTTCTAGCTTAGTACGTCCTGCGCTTCTAGCTTAGATACCTGATTAAGAAACGTCGACCCTTCCTAATAACAATCTTCTTCTTTTACTATACTACTTACTCGTCACGAACGTATTAAAGAGAACTAATAAAACCTCCTATCTTATATCCTTTATTACAGTTTTAAAATACTATTTTATTCTTATTATAATAAAGATCCTCGTCGGGTTTATATTATCTCCTCTGATTCTGATTATTATATCGAATATATTCGTGCTAATAGAAATATGAAATATAATATATAGAGTCCTTTAAAGAGTAAATAGCGTAAGTTGAAGAGAACTGAGGCCGATCTTACTTATACTTATAAGAAAGCTTAATAGGATTAATAAAAGCTAATTAAATATCTAGCTTTCTAATAAGCTAAGATCTTTCGGATTAATAAATAAAGAGAATTCTTTTATATAAAAGCAGCTAAGATACTACGTTATAATCTTTATTCTCTAGATAAGTTAGAAGCTATTAAAGAAAAGGAATATATAGCGAAAGAATAAGAGGAGCTTATATTTTTACTTAATATTAAGGCTTTAGATCTTACTCTTATAGAGTAGCTAAACTATTTCGATCTTTCTGATCCTATATAAATTACTTTAGGTTTTAGCAATAACTCTTCTTAAGAAGCGCTTAAGTTTTTAATTAGAACTATCAAAATAAATCCGGATAGTTTAAGTTTCGTATAAGTTCTTATAAGTTTTCCTTATCTCTATACTTTTTCTATTTCACTAAATATTCCTATTAACTTTATATTATAATCTAAGTATCTAGTAAKTTCTTAATATTATATATATCTAATTTATTCTTAAATTAGAGTTCTTTATCTATCGCTAAGAGCGTATCTCTATTAGTAGTTTCTAGTAGTAATACGTAGAATATAAGATATAGTTAAGATCCTTATAGTAGCTATAGTCTGAAATTTATAAGTCCTACTTCTTCTAGTATTTCGAATAGTCCGAGCTTCTTAAAATCCAGTTTTATACTTAGTCGTTTTGTTTTAATGTATTTTCGTAGTAAGTATACTTTATCTCCCCTCTTAAGCGGAAGTCCTATACTACGCTTCTAGTTATTATATTTCGCAGTTCTCGCGTTCGAGAAGTCGATATCTTTAGATAGTTATTATTATAAGTCCTATATCTTATATACTAGGACTATAGATTCTTATGCGCTAATAGAGTCCCTTCTTAGTTATTAGTATACTTCGGGTTTAAAGCTATAATTAGCGAAGAACAGGGAACCCGGGGTAGTTTCTTTCTTAGCGCTATTATATGTAAACTGAGTAAGAGGAAGCAGTTCGACCTAATTACTCTATTTCCTATTAATATAGTTACGTAAGTACTATTCTATTAATTAATTTAGTTATTCTGTTTATCTATCTATCTATAGGTAGAACGTAGTTAATATCTTATAGTTAAGCTTAAGTTAGTTCATAAGTAACATCTAAAACTTGAAAGTAAATAACTTATCTCGATCTGAGATAATCTTATTAAGTAGCCCGTGCTAGCTTACTACTATTTTAAGGAATATATACGCGAGTTCCTTAGCGTTACTTCCTTCCTTATATAATACGAAGTATTCATATTTAGTAAGTCGATCTATAATAACCTAAATAGTATTAAATACTATATTAGTCATTAGTTCTTTTAATAATAGTAGTTTAATAACAAAAGCAAACGTAATCGACTCTTATACTCTAGTGGATATTACTAGTAATTTGAGAAGACTATATAGTACGTATCTATTTGACTTGCTTTTTATATATATATCATATTTTCTTATAATATTCTCTATCTGCTTTCTTATACCTGGAAAGTAATAGTCCCTAGCTATCCGTTCGAAGGTTCTTATAATCTGTAATGATCACTTGATACGCTGAGGTAAATAGGCACAATGGAATAGTAGAACAGTCGCTGGAGGTTCGCTGGTAATGATCTGGTTGATACAGAAACTAATTGCTAAGGAGAGAAGGTTCTTCCTTCCTCTCCAATTCTGAAATACAGGAGTGGGAGGCACTAGGCGCACAGACCCAGGCGCACAGACCCATTACATAATCCCCTAGTAACTATACGCAGGTAATAAGTATTACTCTATTACGAATATCTGTCTTAGTTTACTTAGGATATATATAAGCCCTTTGAACCTAAGGAGGCTATTTTCGTCTATTATAAAGTCGTCTGTAAGTTTACTAGTAACTTACTATACGTATTTATCTATTATATATACGTCTTTAATTTGATTTACGAGATATTTATCTTCTAATACTACGACTATTACTAGGAGTTCGTAGTTATATTCTATTCCTTCCTTTCCCTCTTTAAGAATAGCTGGGAGCCTCTCCGTAGGTTTTCCCGAGTAGTCTTATCATCTGCTAAAAGCGTCGGCTCTTACATTTTCACTACCTTTTCTAAGGTAATATTAAACTTCAGGGTCGAGAGTTCCTCTAATTACTTAACTTATCTTTTGTTCAATATTTTCATTAATATGAATAATATTAGATTCTTATAGTCAGTCTAGATCTAGATAATATACTTTATTCCTTCTAAATAGTATTACTATTACTTATAGGCGGCTATTATAGTAAGTAGTTCCTTATCATATATATTATAATTAAGCTCTGCGGGTAAAAACATCCGAGAGTAATACGCGATAGGATATAGTTATTTATTATATTTTTAGCTTAAGTATACTCCTAGTGCGAAATCCGAAGCGTTAGTTTCTATTACTATTTCGAGGTTTAGATCGTAAGTAGCTAGGATAGGTACGTTAGTGAAGTGTTCTTTCAGTATCCGGAACACTTCTTCTGCTACAATAGTCTAAATGAAGTCCTAGTCTTTCTTAGTAAGATCTATAAGTACTTTAGCTATTACAGAGTAATTCTAGATAAATCTTCTGTAGAAATTCGCGAATCCGAGGAAGGATTATACTTCCTTCACGCTACTTAGTATTAGCTATATAAGTATTACCTTAACTTTAATCAGGTCTATTCGGACTCTATATCGTCTGACGATAAATCCCAAGAAGTGGATTTCTTCCTAGTGAAATTCGCATTTCTTTAGTTTAAGAAGTAGCTTAGCGTTCTTAAGTTTCTTAAGTACTTTATATATATATTAAATATACTCGGTTTCTGTCTTAGAGTAGATAAGTATATTATCTAAGTAAGTAATTACGAAAACGTCGAGGTATTTATATAATTAGTTATTAATTATCTATTAGTATAACGCAGGTGTATTTGTAAGCCCGAACGGCATAACTTAGTATTTATATAGGCTATAGCGTATTCTGAATGCTATTTTCTATTCTTTACCGGGTTTCATTCGTATAAGGTTATATACTCTTCTTATATTTAGTATTATGAATATAATAGCTCCTTATAGTCGATCGTATAGCTTATTTATTAGTAGTAATAGGTACTAGTCTTTAATCGTAATACTATTAATATTATACTAGTCGATATATAAGCGGAGTTTTCTATCTTTCTTCGGAACGAAGAGTATTAGACTCGCAGCAGATGAAGTAGATAGTTATATAAAACCTTTCGCTAGGTTATTATCTATGTATTCTTTTAGGGGCTTTAATTCTACTACGGATTATTAATATATTAGTCCGAAGCTAGGTGTCTTTCCTAGTTCTAGGAGTATCTTATGATCCTATAGTTAGTACTATAGAAGGGCCTTGTTCTTAGGACTTTCCCGGAAAAGTTACTTATAATTCTTATATACTATTAGTATTCGCTTTAGTATAGAGGCTTAGGTTTAGTTCTTATTAGTCGAGAGAGCTATATATAACTTATCTTGTTTCGGGTTATTATCTGCTTATTTAAGTACCCTACAGTCGCTTCCGCACTAATAATAGTTCATTATGATTCGCTCTTTCTACTAGTCGATAGTAGAGTTATAAAGTTTTAACTATAGTATACTAAATACTAACTTATAAGCGCTTAAGTTAATAATATTAAACTTAATATCTTCAGTATATTCTTTTAATATTTTCATATTCAACTAATTAGTTTAGAGGGTTATATATCTATCCTTATTTCCGATAGTATCCTTATCTAATACGAATAGATAATATAAGAGTTCCTTTTTAACTAGTCTGAACTTATAGTTTACTACTATCCTATAATCTATGAAATTACCTATAGCTCCAGAGTCTACTATAGCTCCAAGCGCTTATCTTTTAAAATAGATTATTAGGAATAGTTATTATCCTTTTCCTATTATATAGAGTTCTTTATCATATAAATTCTTAGGCTCTTTATAGTTACTTATCGATAGTCTTTTATGGCCGAGATCTCTTAGTTTTTTAATATCTCTAGTACTTCTAGGGCTATATAATAGATATCGCTATTATCTTCCGTAAGCTAGAATACTAGTATCTATTTCTAGGGCTAAAAGTCAGTGTTTTCCTTTCCATTATAATAGATATTATATGAGTTAGTTTAGTAGGATAACTATATAAGTGCAGCGTATCGCGGGTGATTAATCTATGATATATTATCCTTCTTTTCGATCTTTCGAAGTTCGTCTTTTGCCTATTCTTATAATCCTCTATAAACTACTAGTCTTATTTATATAATTAGTATATAATCTATATTTTCTCTGATAGTATCCTAGTATTACTAACTGCGTCGAACCCCTTGTTCGGTTTCGCTTAGTATATCCTTATGTCCTTAGAGTATATAATAGATTCGTATTAATAAGTCTAAGTATACTTCTACTAAGTCCTTCTAATATTAGATGGCTTCTAACTCTATATTATTATAAGATAGCGATTTCTCAATAACTTCTATTATATTATTTTCGAAGATTTCCTCTGCTTCGGCGTGAGCTATCTTAATACTCTTCTTACTTATAGCGATAAGAAGTCATATATATTCTTTAAAAGTAATTTCTGATCTATTAGAGCTATATTTAAAGAGTATATTAGAACCGGGTCTTGAGTTTTCGATATCGAGTCGATTTATAGCCTCGCGGAGTTCCTTCTTATTATCTAAGTTAATATTAATATAGTTATTATCTAGTTCTAGTTCCTCTTAGATATAGCTAGTATATAATATTATTAGTTCGTTATAACTCCCTCTCCCTTAGATAGTAGCGTTAAGTTCTTATTATAGTAGATAACCTTAGGATCTTTTTCCTCTGCTTTAACTACTCTTATAGTTCCTTACGAGGTATCTTGGTTTTCTATAATTAAAATAAGTATAATCTTACATATATTTTATTTACTACTATAGCGATAATTCTTTTCTTTATATAGTATCGAGTTCTATAGGGTCTCCGTAGTCTTATTTATTATGACTAGAGTAGTTAACCTTACCCCTGAATCCTCCCTTACCTATTTACTTATAATTAGGGTCGAACTTTCCTTTCTTCTCTATATTATATTTATACTAGTTATTATCGATTTTGTATATAGCTTTAATAAGTTAGCTAAGGGTAGTGACCTTAGCTCTATAGCATATAAGCTTATCTTTGACGAAGTCCTTAAGACCTTTTCGGTATACGTATATAAGTGCTTTATTACTTTATTTAGTACAGGTAGAGTAGCGCTGAAAGTCCCTAGTATAAGTAGTTACTAACCCCTTCTATTATAGAGCTTCGATAGCTCTTTCTACTTTCTTCTGCTTATTTATAACTCTAAAATTAGCTTTTAATTCTTTGAGGAATCTATCCTATATAATGAATATATTAATAGTAGTTTACTCGGCTTTATTAGCGTTAATAACTCCTTCTTTATTACTATTAATAAAGTAATCCTCGAGAAACCCTTTAATCTAATTTAAAGCTTTACCTTCGAGCAGGGTAGCTATCTAAAGGACTATCTCAGTATCGGACCGAAAGCAGTTACTATTAAATTTAATATAAAGTTGGAGTTAGAGTATAAATCCTTAAAGCTTATTACGTTCTCTTATAAAAGCTTTAATATTCTTATATCGAATATTCTTATCGATTTTTCTAACTAAAGTAGTAAGTATATCAATCCTTTTAGATATTAATAATAAAGTAAGTACTCCCCGGGAGCTTCTTAAGATAGATATATCTTACTTAATCTAACGTATACGCCGGTACTTATTAGTATAGTACTTAAAGTATAACGTATAGTAAGGCGTAGTATTCGTCCTAGAGTACGAAAGAGGTTAGTTAAGTAGGCAGGGACGCTATTACTAGATCAAGTCTGGTAATCTTTATAAGTTATTAAGTATAAGTAAGATATTATATTTAAGTTAAGTATAAAGCTTTTATCTAGTAAGCAGATGTGCCGATATATATAGAACCTTCGTTCTGTTAAATCATCTGAATCATCTAAATTATCACCTAGTTCAGGAACTATAAGCTAATTCAGCATATGACCTTCGTCACGTGACCTATAGCTTCTCTGTGTAGTACAGAGCTAGCCAAGTAGGTTGGTCTGCCTGCCGAGCCTCAGGGCTATGTCACCTGTTGCAGCCGAGGGTTGTAACAGCACCGTGCTCAGAGGTACTCTATCAGAAGACCGGTTGCGCTGAATATTCTGTAACGGGGTTAAGGTTAGGCTCACACTGTAATGGGCACGTGATAGTCGGTTGTATATGTACGGTGTTAGGCACATTCAGCATGCGCTGAATGTTGTGATCTTTTAGTCCAGATAGCGTAGTTAGTATGAGCCTAACCTCAATCCCGTTACACACACCAACTACGCCATCTGGACCCGGGGTTGAGGTTAGGCTCACACCAACTACGCTATCTGGACTAAAAGATCACAACATTCAGCGCAACATTCAGCGCATGCTGAATATGCCTAACACCGTACATATACAACCGACTATCACGTGCCTATTACATAA
>FJUX01000158.1:79719-92412 GCA_900074905.1 Rhynchosporium agropyri | reverse complement strand
CAGATAGATGCTACGCAAAACTTTCAGGCTTACCAAGAAGGTCAATTGGAGCCGCCAAGGCAAGCCCCAAGAAGGCAAGGCCTACGAAACCTTTGAAGGACATCATGTTGGCAAATTTTCGAGCTTTTTGAACTTTGGTATTGCGAAATTATGTTTTTGTTGCCTTGATGGACGGATGAATTGCATTTTTACAGACTATGGTCAATCCAATACATATATCATAATTCATCCAGATTCGGTATACCCAAGGTCCTTGCCGCGGACACAGCGCATTTCTCCTAAATTGTGATTCCCGGACTCTGTATAGCGGAAGGGACCCTCTGTAGACTTCTAGAGCCGGATCTACAAGTCTCGGGTCCGAAAATGATTGATACTTTCGGAAATGAGCGACTCAAGCCTCGTGCCTGCCGCCCCTCGAATCCCCACCAGGATATGAGCATCGGCTTCTCTTAGAGGACCACTATTCGTCGACCTTGAGGAGGTACGACGATTTCACCTCCCGAAAACTTTCTTTTGGCAATGCTGTATCGCTCGTGTCACTTTACAGTCCCAACCGAGTACGGCAAGAGTTTGGTGTCCAAAGAGTCCTTCTATCCTTGCTACTTCGCTTGCGTATAACAATTCGATTAGGCGTAACACTTCATGCACAAAATATTTTTCTCACTCTGTTTTGGACGGGCGAGACACGTAAATACAAGAAGTTGCCATAAATGTCTCGGGCTACAAAAAAATATCTTTATGCCTCGGGTGTATAATCAGGCCATGAGGTTAGCTACTAGAATCGATGTTAAGGTTGTCATTGTGAAAAGGGAGGGAATGGCAAAAAATTGTAGTTGGTAGAAAGTCCAGAAGTATGGAACATGCATGGGATTATCTGTGTTTTAAGCAAGCCGTATGTACATCAGGGACTAACTCATCCTCTGTCAACTAGCCAGTCACATTTTCGAAAGCGCCATATACACAATGCTTGAGTGCTTAACTATCAAGCTCCTTTGCCGCCTTGATATAAGCTATTAACTCTCGGCTGTTTTCGCGAAGCTTTTTTTCACTTGGGAATAGCAACAAGAGTAGCGAGAGATCTTTACAGGACCTTTCCATTGATCTAATACCTTGACTTTCTGTGACAGAATCTCTAGCCATCGAAACAACTGAGGTGCCATGTACTTGCGACACTTTAATTGCTCCTTCGATCGAACCCTTCTTCTGTCAATTCCTTGAGTCTTATTTTAAGCGGCAATAGAGCCTTAAACAAGCGCTTTTTGCCGTCGAGGTGCGACTGCGAAATGTTAGCCTAAGAGAGTTAGTGAAGTTGATTTCCAAGACGAACTCGCATAGTTACGTATCAAGAGACGGACGCCGTCGACGACGCAAATTATGTCCATCCTGTTCAGGGGGAGATAGTCAAATGTACGATCGGAGGCCGACACATTCAGACGCCCAATGCTATGGGGTACGATTGCTCACCACTGTCGCCCTCACTTCACAGATCCACACCACTATCTGAGAAAGGGGTGATGTGCAACAAATACTGGGAGAAATCCTGGTCTGAGGCTGAACCTTCATACTGGCAAGCCAGGGCGAATTTGAATCACTGTCATACGTCACATGATTGCCCTGAAAATTGTTATCACTCTCTGATTGGGCAAGTGTAACTTACCATTTTGTCATACATTTATTCTTCTGATGACTAGCAACTATGATGATTCGGGACCTCCAGGCCAATAACAATCGCCCCGCTCTCTCCAAGAGTGCAATTCTTGGTCACTTGCACCTGCGGGGGGATGACAGCTTCCGCGCTGGTATGCCCATTCATTCACTCTGTCGAAATTTCTACATGTGTGAACTTCCGGACGAAGTATCAGCTCCTGTCGATGCTCATTCCAGTCCCAGAGCATTGGTGTCATGTCCCCGAAACATTGGACTATAAGGCGCATGTACTCGAGACAATGGTCTGGTGTGTACATACTGCTCAGTTTTGATCCGATGTGAAGAGAGCGATACACGTACCGATGTGAAACATTTCTTTCCGGGTTGGCTTTCCGTAATGATCGTGATATATTGCTCGTCGGAAACTGTAGAAACAGTAGTTAGCGGTTGCGTTTGTCAGAACAGCGTGTAGAGAGCATCTTACATGTCAACGCAATGTAATTGATGGTATAACTGAATACTATCACTCGTTTGTTTAGCATAAAGAGTGACGGGTTATAAGAAGACACGTACCCAGTATAATATAGATGTGTATCATTCCATCGGAATGTATCATCTTTGATCGTCATCGCCTCCTCTTCAGCTAGGTCAAGATTCAACGCTGAAGTCCAAATGTCAATTCTTGCTCTCTAATAGTTAAACGTGAGCCGAACCAAACAAAAGTTTTTTCCATGCTATGTCCAAACGCTCTGTGGGCGCCCCAACGTACTCGTACACGGGTGGCTCGAAAAATTCGTCATTGCCCGGAATATAAGGAAGATGGAACTCGTTTTCTTCGATCGAAATGTACTGCTTTGCGGGACCTAAGTGGAAACTTTTAATGCCGTTGATCATGAAAAATATGACCTAGGTTGGTATCGCAAACGGATTTTCTCTTTCGAAAGGGATCTACTACGCAAACATACTGAACTCGGTTTTGAAGCCACTTGCAAAGTCATATTGTGGTTGACAAGAATCTAGTCTATGCTGGAGCTGCCAGAAGAATAGCACCGCGAATGTGATGCTGACTAGCCATGGCAAGAAGAGCAGAAGTCTGATCCTGCGGGGTTTGACAAGAGCCTCTTTCTCTTTGTTGTTGATTCGAAGGTATTCGTACTCCATGCTTACAAGTCAATGCAAGCGAGTTCGATCATGCGGAAGGAATCTGCCACTCTCATTTGCGTATATGATTCTCTGACCTTTTCGTTGTAAGTGCCCACTATTCTTTAAGCAGTCGAAAATTGTAAAGGCACGGTTTCCGAAAGCATCAGTATTAGATTCAATGCAGGGGTGCGTAAGCCTTCGGCTGAGGCGTCAGGTCTGCCGTGGTTATTGATTCTAGTCTCCGAAAGTATATATACTGGGACCAGTACTAAACACTTCGGATGATCGCCAGAAGACCGACGGCAACATTTTGTACGGAATTTCGAGAGAAGATTCTATGTTGAGGGTAGTCCGTCATCTACATCTCATTGCGTTGTCGATTTATACAATCACAACATTCGATACTTCTATGCCTACTTCTGCTCGATGTCAATCCACTTACAATCGCATCTTAACAGCCAGCTTTTCTTCTCACTGTTGGCACGAGATATACATCATCGACCGAGAAAGTAGCCTATGGATCACCGGTGGCTCATGGAAGAGGATTTGTCTTGTGGCAGTGAAGCAGGAGATTTCATCAGATCGCTAGAAAAGTTAGAACCTAAGCGAAAAATATCGAGCACCTGGCAAAGGGTTATCATTTTCTCATCCGCTTTTGGTATTGCGTTCGGAATCACCTTGTACTTCCTCACGAGATCTAGAATTTCGAGTCCAGGAAATACATCCTTCTTAGATGTGTACGAAGAATCACCATGTGGCAACACCCCCGAGCAAGCTTCCTCACGTGGCTGCAAATTCGAGATGCAAAATCTAGCTTGGATGCCGGAGGAGTGTTACGATGCTGAACTTGCAGAAGAGTGGAATCAAATGCCTTGGCAGTTCTGGCTGGACGCCGATCTCCAGAGGCCCGTTGCCAAATCTGAGGTAGTGAAGGGATTCGTACCACATGTGCACGTGACATACATGCAGCACAAGCATCACTGTATGTATATGTGGCACAAGTGAGTCCTTCTCCCCTACCGCTCTATAGATTGCAATCCAATTGACCATGTTATGCAGATTTCATCGAGCAGCACTGTCGAATCGTAAAATGGACAATTGGACCTCAAGCCTGCCTCATACTGAACATTGCATTAATGAGATTATTTTGTACATGGGTAATGAGACAGAGAAGGATTCAGATGTGAACAGCCAGATTTTCTTGAAGTATACGACATGTAATTACGGGTGGAAAGTCGGATGGATAAATTGATAATCGAAGAGGATATGTCATGCCACATGTGTCTAAAACTTTTCCAGGGCCGAGGAACGGTAGTTTCTCAAGGCATGAGAGACACATTTGAGGAGTTCACGCGCACTCTATATCAATCGTGCAACCCATACTCATGCAATGTATCTATTGCTCTATCTAAGCCATACGAGCCGCTACAAGAGTGGTTCTTCTCTCAGACGTTCAATTATGTCTTTCATGCCGACTCCAGTCCAAGAAGTGCCCTGAATTTTTTCAGTAGAATGGAAAATTGACTGCCAAAAGACAAGATCGAGTCCGCAACTGAATGTACTTCTCCAACTCTGGGTCTGCGGGTGATAGAAAGCATCTCCTCGTGTGAAACCAGCGTAACGGCTCGAATAAGCAGCATCCGCACATCTTCCGCATTATCTAAGGTGCAATCCCACACTTCTTCTCCAGGCGATATCTGCCTATCCTCTAGCTCTACGTCTCCTCTGCCGCTGTACTCTTCCATCGACGAAGCTTGACCAGCTTGCTTGTCTCCATGTCCATCTCGGAGACCAGCCCTTGGGCTACGAGTCCGTGAAGATCTCTCACAACCTTTTTGCAATAAGTTTAGACACGTATACACTTTTTGCAAGCCCATCAGACGTTGCAGTAAGGCTAGCTCGTCGTTATAGCAGGACTTGCAGCGTGTACTTGCTTCACATGCTGATAAAAGCTTCCAGGCAAGGAGAAGTGGATCCGAATGGCCAAGAGACTCCAGTATGCGTAACAGGCAGCTACAACTAGGTTGAGGTGACTGTAGAGATCTGCTGTAGAGTGGTTTGATGAGAGTATGCGGGTGACCCACTAACGAAGTATCGTTTTCCATCTGGGTGCCACCGTGATATCTATCGCGAGAGCGACTCATTTGTTCCTGTACTGTTCTGAAGTCTTCCAGATTAAAGATTCTGCCTTGCTCGCCTAGCGAGTTTTCAGTCCTGAGCAAAGGTAGAGGCGAGTAGAATCGTCGTGAGGAGTTGGTAAAGTTATAGCTAGCACCCTGTGGCTTATTGATATGAGATCGATAACTCTCAGAACAGGTCTCAGGGGCTTCTGGATGATCTTGTCTTTCCCATGAATAAGAACTGTCTGGTGGGCTGATTAGATCTATGGTATGGTCTGCTCTGAGTGGGTCCGAGCACTTTCGCCTCCTGGGGGAAGGACTAGCTAATTCTCCATTGTACGAGTAGAGTGACTTGGCTGTGAACGACTCTTCTTCATCCTGTCTTCCAGCTCTTTCCGATCTCGCCTGCTTTGAGGATATAGTGGGATGTCTATCTGGTGGATTATTCGAGTGTTGTATAGTGGTAGGGCTGACTAGCGTACAAGTTGCCGGTCGGAATGGCTGTTTGTCGACGATTGGTGTGCTCAGCTTTTCCGGGGGCATGTCAAGGAGAGGCCAAAGCAGAAAGCTGTCTTCCTCGCTTGAGAGACTTTCACCAGAAATTTGTAAATAGTCCGAAGGGCCATCGAGTGTATTGGCTAAGAGAGTCAGGTTCCGAAAATCAATTTATTTCCTATCTGTACTAACCACAGTTCTCTTCTATTTTGTTTTCTGCTGCTGGGGGAGGGTTTTCCACGTCGGAATTTGAATTGAACCGACCTGTAAGATGAGTGTTAAATCAACAAATCAACTTCGATGGGAGAATTTATGTTACCTGCTTCGGACATAAAAAGCTCGTCACGGCTCTGCGAACTATTCCGAGATGCTGTGGGCTCCTTTCCTGGCGAGCGGCATTCTTGCTGCCCTCGTGTCTCCGCATGCTCTTTCCCATCACTGACTTTTCTCTTGGTACCCTGAGGTTTCCCAAGCCATTTTCCCATACTCCAAGTGCACGCACTTCCATTACCTTGACATCGATGGCATGCTGGCTGAGTCCGTGAACACCGCAACTTACATCTGTAGCACTGATCGCATGCCTGGGCTGCTAATTCCTTAGACATTGGTCACTCGCTGTGAGATTCCAATATATTCGGCGAGCAATTGAACAAAAGCAAAGAGGGGAAGATTGAAAGAAACATCGTGCGAAGAAGCGAGCCCACTATGAATAACATAGCATTTCTGCAAGAAGCCTAGATAGAGACATGCAATGAGATAAGACCATCACGGTCATTCGTTGTGATAAGTGAAAATGGAGGTGACGGTGAACGCTATTTTGGATTCCAAAAATCTCCTCCCCAATCATATCCATCAGCGAGTGATTGCCTACAACCGTGTTTTACCCAAGGTTTGCGAGCAGAACTCTAACTTCACTGGATCTTGCAAGACGGAGCTATCACTCCTACCAGTTCTGCACCCCTCGTATGGGCACGAAGGGTCACGCGATGTAATGTAATTTGTTCTGAGGATGTTTAATTACACTGTTGATACCGACCAAAAGACTGATGAATGCTGGAAGCGCCGATGATTCGGACGACGAAGATTATGCTGTAATGAGCAACGCCACTGGCTCTAGGAGAGATCTTGGAGAGGTTGGCGGGTGACTCTCGGGAACGAGTCAGGCGGACGAAGCACAGGCTACTCGGTTTCTCAAGAAGTCTGAACTCGTAGGGATTTCTAGTAGGGGAGGGAGAAGATCGTCACAAGGGAGAGCATTTATAGTCTCTTGATCGCGGTGACTTACTCGCCCTATGGCTTTTGGTACTTCTTCCCTTCTGACTCGAATACTTTCCTTCATTTCGAAGGATATACCCTTAGCTAATCGTATTTTTGAGGTTCCGGACGCCTTAGTAAGCATAAGTGGTCTCACTACGCCTTAAAGCTTAATTGTTAAGGTGATGAGTGTTTAGTGTAATTCTCTTATCGTCGAATCTGTAAATTCTGGAATTTTGGCTCAAGATGTAGTCTGCTCTATTGGCTGGAGACGCCTGCTAGCTAAGGTTTCCTCGCCCTACATTTTCAGAGTTGTGGAGAAAACGAGTACAGAGCAGACGATGTTGAAGGCCATCCCACTTATGCCGTCGAAGCTACTCTGTAGCCTCTTCCACCGGGACGATTTGTGATAACCTACTTCTGACCTTATTACTATCCCCCCTCTGTATCCCTCTGGCCCTCTGGGTTGAACGTTAAAAATCCAGCTGCAGTAAGGGCGTAAGATATAATGTGTAAACCAGGGGGGCGGGAGGGGGAGAAAAGGTGTGAGAACAGAAGCTCTGGAAAAGCGTAGTTGTATTCTAGAGAAGGTTTAGAAACCTTAAGAGTAATCTATAGAAGAGAGAGGTCTGTGCGCTACTAGCTAGGTGGAAATCCAGTGATATCACAAGTCTACTACTACATAAGTCTCGCCCCCGAGACCTCTTCGCTAGGCTATAATACGCTATATATGTGACGGGTTGCAACCGTTAGTATGCTTGACGCCTGAGGCGTCTACGCTAGTACCTGACGTATTGTTATACGTGTTCTAATACTACTGCTACTAGCGGCCGCGGTATTATCTTTTCTTCGAAGGGAGACTCTTATTCCTCCCTTCCCTCCTTAGTTAATTCTCCTTGTAATATAGACGAGCTTTTATACTATATACTTTATATTCGCCTTATAATATTAGAATTAACTTATTTCTGATATTCTTAATTAAATAAAGGAGGATCTGCTTTCGAGTAGTAGATAATACACGTACGTAAGAAAGCTAGTACCCTAGCCTTACTATTGCTATATATATACCTACGATATAGAGATAGACGCCTCGGACTATATATAGTAGATCCGGCTATCTTACTTATAATACAGAATAGACGCCTCGGACTATATATAGTAGATCCGGCTATTCATACGACTACTATACGAGTAATAATTACGATAACGCTAGGATATACGGTTCACGATAGCAGAAGAATAGCCCCCCTAGTAGCTATTAGATACCTTCGAGGCATAAAGACGATAAGTTACTAAGCTAGTAGTATAATAAGTAAGTTCAATAGCTACTTTAGCTAGTAGGATCGAAGATATAGAATAATGAAACGTATAGCTAGTGCTACTAGTAGTACTAACTCTAATCGATACGATACGATCGATAACTCCGGAGCTAACTATAGCTACGAAGTAATATATATCGAAACCCGAAAAGTTCGATAGTACTAACCTAGCCCTATACTCTTAATTCGAGGGTATCCTACGAGCGAAGCTAGAAATCGATACTATTACTATTAATAATAAGAGAGAACCAATATAGTACGCGTTTAGCTATCTCTCGAGTAAAGCTATAAGCCGAATTTACCTATAGATAAGCTTTATCTAATAATAAGGGCAATTAATAGTCGAAGAGCTATTTTAATAAATAGTTATTACTTTTCGCGACTTCTACTACTAATAGAAAGCTATAAGTTAGCTAAATAAGATTAAGTAAAGAACTTATCTTTTAAACGAATTCCTTAATATTTTTAATTAGTTAATCCTCGAAGCAAAAGGACAGAACTAAGTAGATATAATTAAGAAGAATTATTTAAAAGCTATTATTACTACTACTTTAGTCCGCGGTATTATTAGTATAAAAGAAGAATAGTTATACGAAGAGTACTATTTATAATTATATATAGTTAGCGATTAGCTAGCTGAAGTTAAAGAGCTATTAGTTAAAGTAGACTAATAGAAGTAAATATAAGAGTAATCTCTTAAGATAGACTAATAAGTAATAAACTCGATAGATTAAGAAGTAACTCCTACTATTACTATAGTTATAATAATAAAGAAGGAACCCTAATAAGCGAGCTCTATAGAGATCGAGAGATAGAAAACAGAGCGGCTTTACTTCTACTATAGATAAGATAGATATATAGTTCGTAACTATTATATAGAACTTATTACTACTAAGAAGAAGAAAAGCTAAGTAATAGTAACTAAGATAAAGATAAAGATAAAAAAAAGTCGAAGCTAAAGGAAGTTAAGATAAAAGGATCGAGCTCTAAGTTAGAGAGCTTAGGAAAAGAATAGCTTCTATCTAAAATTACTAATAGAAGCAAAAGAAAGTTAATTAAGTAATAATAATAAAAGCTTAGGATTAGTTTAAGGATATAATAAATAAAGCTTTTTTCTTAATATTTATAATAATTAATAAAGAGTATTATATTAAGACTTTACTTAATACTAGATACTTTTTATATAGTATTATTAATTCTTATTTTACTACTTACTACTACCTCTAGTATTTCCTTATTTCCTCTATCGAAATAAGTTCGTTCGAAGGAAAAAGAAGTCTTATTTCAGAAGTAGTAGTTATAGAGATAGATATCGATAAGTATAAGGAAGCTAGAGCTTTATTTTACGTAGTACTATATCTAGAAGACTATAACCTGATTTTAGGACTATTATAGTTTAAGAAGAATAATATATATATAATCGCCCTAAAGATAGGATATTATATTAATATAACTATTATAACCTTATATAACTAGGTGTAAGAGCCGGACTATAAGCTAGATTACTTCGTAGTATTAGTAGTAGTATTTAATAAGCTTACTCGAGGATAGCTATATAAGAAAGTATAAATATTTACTATAAGTATAGCGGATATCTAGAAAGCTCTTATACTAAAGATAAAGACTAACTTATAAATTAAACTTCTTAATTAGCTATATAAGTATCTCGACTTATATAATAATAATAAGGCAGATATACTATTACTACTATAAGGTCCTAAGATTAACTATAAGATTAAATTTGAACTATAGGATAATAAGGAACTAATAGTACTTTAGAGCCCTCTATATAATATATCTTAAGATAAACTCTTAGTACTATACAAGACTCTTACGAAGCTCCTTAATAAGGGATTCGTTCGGGTTAATAACTTACTCATTACTACCCTTATCTTATTTATAAAGAAACTAAGAGGCGGACTATAATTTTATATCGATTATTATAAGTTAAATCGAATTATAAAGAAGGATCGATACTTACTACTACTAATCTATAAGACTCTTTAGAATATAAGAAAAGCGAAATAGTTTCTAAAACTAGATATTACTATCGCTTTTCATAAGATACGTATTACTATTAGTAATAAATAAAAGATAGCTTTTCGCATAAGAAATAATCTATATAAGTGGCTAATAACTCCTTTTAGACTTATAAATACCTTAAGTATATTTTAATAATATATTAATTAAGCTTTACGCGATTATTTAGACGAATTCTATTCTACTTATATTAATAATATCCTGATCTATATAGATAGTAACTACTATTTTATTACTACTAAAAGTAAGTAGCGAAAGTTATAGTAAGATTACGTAAAGCTAGACTATAACTAGATATCGATAAGTACGAATTCGAAGTATAAATAACGAAATACCTTAGGTTTATAATTAATACGAAAGAGAGTATTTAAATAGACTCTAAGAAAGTATAAGCGATTCGAGAATAGGAACTCTCGACTTTAGTAAAAGGAATATAAAGCTTCTTAGGATTTGCGAATTTCTATTAGATATTTATTAGGAATTACTTAATAATTATACTATTACTAATATAGCTTACTTATAAGGACTAGCTATAGTAGTAAGATAAAGCTGCAGATAAAGCGTTTAAGAAACTAAAATATATATTTATTACTAGACTTATACTAGCGTAGTTTAAATCTAACTAAGAAATAATACTCGAAATAGACTTCTTTAGATAAGCAGTAAGAGAGATACTTATATAATTCAATAACTGAGGATACTTATAACTTTATATATTCTTCTTAAAGAAAAACGCTTTAGCTGAATATAACTACGAAATCTATAATAAGGAAATATTAGTAATTATATATTATCTTAAGAAGTAATAGTACGAATTAAAAAGCGTATAAGAATTCTATATTTATACTAATTATAAGAACCTTAAGTATTTTATAATAGTATAGTAACTTATAGAGTAATAAATATAGTAATTACTAATTCTCTTATAATATAACTATATAATTAGTTATATCCCTAGAAAAGAAAATAAGCGCGTAAATATACTCTTATAACGCGAATAGAATATACTCTATAGTATAGAAAACAAATAACTCTAGTACTAGTTAGTCTAATTAATTAAGCTAAAAGTACTATAAGGACTATTAGTATTATAAGAGATAGTAGCAGTAGCTCTAGTTATAATATAATAAGACTGAAGATACTAAGAAGAAGAAGAAGTCTCGCGATTATAAGACGAATCCCTATAAGTTAAAGAACCCGAAGGAGTTAATAGAGCTGCCTTGGATAATAATATTACTATTAGTATCTCTATAATACTTAAGGAACTCTAGTTATAAGTAGAATAAACTGATAATATATACTAAGGAGTAGCTAAGATAATACGCGATAAATAATATATATTTCTTATTACGCTAAAGTTAAAAGTATTAGTATTAGAGTACTTATTATCAGAGGCAAGTACACTATAATTCCGAGGTAGATTATAAGTACCTGATTCCGAAGAATTATATACGAAGTTAATCTAAGCGATATATAATACTAAGATATATAGATACTTAGAACGAGATTTAATTACTATTACTATAAGTTAGTAGTTCTTCTAGCTATAAATATCAGAAGATATAAGAAGGTTCGTTTAGAACTATAATACTTATAGAATAAATAAGATATAGTAAGACTAGAGGTAAGGATTCCTTAAGTTACTATTACTACTAGACTAGATCTAGTAAGAAATTTCTATTAATTTTATTATTAACTTACTAGAAAGTAAAAGATATACTAACTTAATTATAGTTACTAATTAGCTTAGGAAAGGAATTATATATAATAGACTACTATTAATTAACGCAGAAGCTATAGTAAAGTAGTTTATATAAGTCTACTATAGATAATATATATTACTATATATAATTATATCCGACCGAGGGAAATAGTTTATTAGAATATTATAGATAGAGATATATACTTTATTAGGAATTACGCGATACTTTTCTATAGCTTACTACTCGGAAACCGATAGCTCTATAGAAAGGATAAACTAGATATTAGAAACGTATTTATGTATATTCGTAGACTTCGTATAAGATAATTAGTTTAATATATTACTATTAGCAGAGGTAGTAATTAATAACTAGGATATTATACCGATAAGAATAAGCTCTTTCTTCTTAACTTATAGTTACTATATATAATATATCGATTTAGATATCGAAAGTGAACTTGTCACTACTACTAACTACTTACTTATTTAAAAGGCGGATACGATCTTAAAGAAGCTATAAGATACTGAGGAATAAGTATAGATAGTAATAGTAGTAGCGTAATAAGTTTAAGAAGAGGTTACTAACTACTACTACTAATAAGCCCTAGAGTTTAAAGTCGGAGATAAAGTTTAGTTAAGTCTACGGAATATTCGTACGAATCGGCTTGCGAAGAAACTCGATATAAAGTAAGCTAAGTATATAGTACTCGAAGCAGTCGGGTCGTATAGCTACTACTTAGATACGCTACTAGGAATATATAATATCTTTTATATATAGTTATTACGTCTAGCTATTATTAACTTACTGTTACGATCCAAACTATAACGGCCTCAGGCTCCTAGGCATCATAGCAGGCAGGGCTAGCGGGATGCGGTGGTTAGTGCGTACTAGAGAATGATTAGTTAGTATAGCCCTACGGTTATACCTAGAGAGGGAGTCGAGAGTAGAAACCTCCTCTCTATCTTTTCTTCC
>FJUX01000158.1:5017-67114 GCA_900074905.1 Rhynchosporium agropyri | reverse complement strand
TACTCGTAGAATATAATATAGAGGAACTACTAGACTATTAATATAAACGAGGTATTATTAGATACCTAGTGAAATAGAAGAACTACTTATATTCGGAAAATATATAGGAACTTAAGTCAAGCTTTTACTACTTAGTATTACTAGCTAATTTCTATTAATAAAACTCAGATCTACTTAGAGCAGGTCCGCAGGGTCGAAAGGAAGGTCGACCGTCGGGTCGAACGAGGGGTCGATAGGGACGTTAGAACTAGAGGGTTCCGCGCCCGCTAGCTTAGTATTTTTAAGCGCTCTCTCCTTTTCCTATTTCTCCTTTTCTTCCTTTTCTAGAGCTTTAAGAGTATCGAGCTTAGCTATTAAATTCAAACTAGTAGTAATTATCTTTTACTACCTTTTGTATAAGAAACGTTTTTATTTCTTTAGACGAAGAATCTTAGCTATAGCCTTCTCCTCTTCTGTATCGAGTTTCTTAATCTGAGAATCTAAGGATTCCTAGTCCCGCGCTAAGGGTATATAATTAATAACTCTAATATCGTATATTTTATTTAATCGGGCGTAATAACTATATCGAGTTAATTTAGGGTCGCGAAGCGATATATACTCTTTATATTCCGCCTTCTTATATCTGGTATATAGTACTATGATTTTACTACTTAATTCTATTTATCTTCCGAGTATAATATAATCGACTCGTTTAGTTAAGCGTTCGGGGGGCATAATAAAAGAAGGAGATAGCCRTARGYAGTYRTCGATATTTCCTTAGGCGTACTTAAGCGTAAGGACACGCTAAGATAGAAGGGAGATAGTATCACGAACTAGTATAGTTCTTAGTACTAAAAACCGTCCTAGTATTAGAATACTAATAGTACTACCTAATAGTAAGTACTAGATGAGTTTTAGTACTAATAAGAGAGTTAGTACTATTAAAAGAAAGGTACTAATACGGTTATAGTATAAACTATCGAGTAGTACTATACRCYTACCTRTATTATAGTAATAATAGTATTATAGCTATAGGKGABCCAGAGGATCACGTGATATACTAGACTGCTAGACGATCTTRCGGGCTTACACGCTCTGCAAGATATCTTATATAGCTAGTATAAGGGAACGAAGGTTCTATATAAGACTAGCACTTCTGCTATTAGATAGGAGCTTCGTGCTCAAATTCATATAGTAATTAATACCTACTTATAACGTCTTAATTCTAATTAAGAACCGAACTTCTTGTTTACTTTACTTTATAGCTAATACTAACTGACGAGCCTGTACACCGCGTACTAGTCAGAACCAGGAACGTTACATAAAAGTTCTCTTAGACCTTTTTTAATATTAGTAACTCCTATATATTTTAGGAGTATAGTAGTATAATAATAGTAAGAGGTGAGATTTTCGTATTCTCTCTAAATAAGATTTAATACCTTAGCTATAATATCTACCTCTTCTAAGGGTAGTTTATTATCTAGATACTAAGTTTTAAGCTACTTAATAACTTCTTACTTCTCTTCTTTACTTATATATATTCTGTTTTATATAATCTCTTTTATTCTAGTATTTAATCAGAAACGCCTTAAAGTATCTCTATTAAGTAATATAGTAATAGCTCTAAGGTAAGCTAGAGCTAGTAGTATTAGACCCTCTACCTTAAAGTTATAGTCTAGATAGTCTAGCTATTATACTACTAGTATATCTCTATTACTATAGAAGTCCTTAGCTCTCTTAAATCGGGGTATCTTTATTCTAGATATTCTAAATATTTTACTTATCTTAATCTCTTTAACTTTCTCTCTAGTAGCTTTAATATATACCTTAGAATCTAGTTTCTATTAAATTCTTTCCTTTAACTACTCTATTATTTCTCTAAGCGGGATTTACTTATATTTTATATAAGTTTAATTAAAGATAGAAACCTTAATAGCTTATAAGGGGGTTAGTATCTTAGCTACCTCTAGTACTTCTCCTCCCTCCTTTATAATCTTATTAGCTTAATATAGTAGCTATATTAGCTTCGTTATCTATATCGATTACAGGAGAGTTTAGGTTTAAGTTATATTTAGTAGCTTCTTTAGCGTTAATAAAGCAGATAATTCTTAAGAAGTTATACTCTCTTAGATATTTTTCAGCTTATAATAATAATTATTAATTATAGAGCTTATTCCTATTGAATATTTAATTAATATAAAGGTTTAGAAACTTAATACAGACTCTAGAGACTCTAATATCTATAACTATATAATTAGTAATTCCCTCGATACGTTATAGCTATTATATCTTAAGGGTTATAATATCTTCTAGCTAGAAAGTTCATATATAGAGTTTATTTTAGCTACTAATATAATACTAGATTAGCTTAGGGGAGGCTATATAGAAGTTATAGGGAAAAGTAGGGTTATCTTCGAGACTACTCGAGCTAAGATAGGGTAAGTAAGCTCCTTGATATTCGGGTTCTCGAAAATTCGAAATTTAGAGAACTTTCGAGTTAATCCCTTTAGTTCTTCGTAGAGATTTATATATAAGGGCTATAAAATAATATAAGGATATACTGATTTTATTACGTTAGATTCTAAGGTTTAGTATTTAGAGTATATCCTAAGTAACTATATAAGTATATTATTTATTAACTCTTAGAAGAAAGAATTAATATTATTAGATTCTTTACTACTAGAGTACTAGGTATTATTAATATATTATAGTAATTATAGCTAGTTATAGTAGTATTATTTAGCTTTTAGGGTTAATATTATCTATAGTTAGCTCGAAGCTAAGTTAGCGGTAATATTATTATTTCGAGGTAGGCTCGAAAGGGAGATAGCGGGGCTAGTTCGGGTTACTCGAGGCTCTCGAAGAGAATAGCTAGGATATAGGGTTTCGAGATAATATTTACCTAAGATATAACTTCTATACTAGAGTATAGGGTTATTATCCTTAAGGAAGCTGCAGGTAGTAGTTCTAGATACTTCTTTCTACTAATTCTAAGGCTTAGAAGACTCCTGAAATATATAGGGGTACTTAGTATAAATAGCTACGTATAGCTAGGAGGGTATATATCCTTGTAATTTAAAGCCTTCTGATATTATAGGATTCTTCGTAGATATTTCGTCGATATCTGGAGTTTACTAAGGGCTTATAACCGAAAATCTAAGGTGATCTCGATACCTAGGCGCTACGTAGTAGTAGGCGCCGCTAGTACTATTACTAGGTTTACTAGTTTCTTTAGGAGAAGAAATTAAAGTACGAAAGAATTACTAGTAGAGAGATATATAGCTTAGTCTCTCCCTATAGTAGTCACTAGAAAAGGTATAAGAATAGAAGCTCTGGAAAAGCGTAGTTATATTCTAGAGAAGGTTTGGAAACCTTGAGAGTAATCTATAGAAGAGAGAGGTCTGTGCGCTACTAGCTAGGTGGAAATCCAGTGACATCACAGGGGGTGAAGTATCACGACTTCCCTCCGAGACCTTACTTTTACGATTTCCTTTAAGACCAAACTCACACCTTTTTTGAAGACCTTCAAACCCTAAACCCTGGATTGAATGGAGCTTCCTTCCGACATGAGTCAGAGAGCGTATTCCCTTTCCACAACAGGTTATGGAGTGGGCTCATAGGTGCGAATAAACGTCGCGGAGCTCTTGACCTTCGGTAAGCGACCTTTCTCGGAAGAAAGTACGTCCATCTCCGGTGGAGCCTGTGCTTCGAATCAAACATACCACTGAAGGGCTGGTAGAAGTTCACGACAAGATTATACGCCGAGTTACCTTCTTCTGTACTCTCTCTGATCTGTTGCTTTTGTTTCAGAAATCTCTCCCAGTAGTCAAAAGCACCTTCTTTTGATCGAAATTTCCTCAAATTCGGCGATACATAGGGAATACGGATCGAAGACTCCGATTGGTATACTAAAGCATGTTGAATTCGTATCTTTTTGATTTCAGTGACTTCCATACTACTATTACTCTCTATTCTCCTATAGATGAACGAATCATTCTTAAGACTTCTGAATATCCTTTTATGCTCATGGCCATAAAATAAGAGTTACAATAACCAATCAAAGTAGTAGGCGGGTAGTAGGTTGGTGAGGCTGCGCAGCTACCCGCAAGGTGATGTATCGTCAAATTTCATCAAAAAATGGTGCTAATAGTCAGAATAGAAGGATCAAAGGATTCTGTTAACACTTCAAAGTTATATAACAGTAGGTTTATACACTTCCTTAGGTAATAGTGGCATTTTTTAACTATTCAAGTGTTGAGCTTATCGTGTAATATGAGATCATTCTCAACTGGAGTCTCTCAGTCGATTCTCCGAAGTACTTAGCTAAGATGAGGTCTGTTGAAAGTACCGGGCCACTTACTGCATAGAAGGTAGGCCGTGGATCACTCAAGCTCTTCTTGATAAGTAATATAGAATAGGCAAAGCCTTACTACTAGTAATTCTAATCCAGTGATATTTCTGCGTAGCTTTCTACTCTTACGAGCGAAAGACGAATCTGGAAGTATAATAATACGAAAGTAATAGAACCTGTTATATATGAAATTATTGAATCGAAGGTAATGGATCGCTGTGAACTTTACCCTCTAAACTTTTTCGTACTAATTCTTTTCTAAAGATCTGTTTTCCTTAAGATATATAGTCCAGCTACTTCCATAGACTTGTTCTGTTAAACAGCCTTCTAATAGACTTACTGTATTTGAGTTCTCTCTAGTAATCGGGTTCAAATTTGCTTTCAATAGTATTAATTCTCGAGCAAATAATATCCCTTTCAAGTTATTCTCTCTCTTCGAAAATACCCCTCCGCCTTCCTCACTACCTTTTAATATTAAAAATATAGCTAGCGCTACTACACTATAAGTCAAAAAATAACTAATTTTAATAATACGAGAGATAAGATTCGTCTATAAGTCACTCTTCTATTTAGCTAGAAAAAATTCAATATAAGAATCTATTTTAGAGACCTAAAATAATTTCTTAAGAGATCTTAGATAGCTAGCTTTCTATGATTTTTAGAGATTAGAACTATTAAAGAGTAATCATAGATCGATTTCAAAAGCTTAACGTCGACTAGCGTGCTTTACCCTTTCGAGTGTAATTCACATGAATCAATTTTGACTTCTTCCATGTCAACTAAGCTAAGAATGTCATTAATAACGATGAAGAGCAACTGAATAATTACTCAAGGAAGACTCTAATGTTATGAGACATTAAACTCTACTTAAATAGAAGTAACAAGTTTTAGCGGAGCTAAGATAAGAAGGATTTATAAGTCCTGACAAAAAGAATAAGATAATTGAAAGTCAAGCCTTATCCTTCAGATCTAGGGTCTCATCAGTAGCTATAGCCGAGTTTATTCCAAGACAGGTCATTATATGAATTCATCACCCCAGATCTACAACCTCGTAAGTAAAAAGAGAAAGGTTCTCTTGTTATCCTTAGCTACTTGTGAATGACGCGAACTAATACTGTCCAAACGTTAAGAGATCTAGGAGAAATTATTCAAATCGTTATCTTAGACTCCGAGATAACTCGAATATACTACTAAATCTCAGATAAGTAGCTTTTTATTTATTAATATCATATAGTAATTACTTTGCAAAGTTATTAAAAATTCAGGTAGAAAATATCGAAATTCAGGTTAAGAATATAGGGGTAGAGTGATAAGTTTTTCGTCACTTTTGTTTTTCGTATGACTTAGAATAGGTAAACAAACCGAAAAGAAATATACAGCCTATAATGGATGTAGCGGAAGAGTGCTAAATAAATTCGTCACTTTTCCGTAATTACTAGAACCCACGAAGCTGAGCCTTCGTTACTTTTGCCTTTTGTATAAAGGACATTTCGTACCTTCGGAGCTAATCAGACCGTCAGGTATTTGAAGTCAGTCGAAATTCCGCAGCAATATTTAAATACCGCTATTAAAAATGGATTACCACACGCATACTCAACCTTGCATTACTACTTCAGCTATTCCCGCGCCTCATCATCATTATGTCCACCTCTCTGGTGACCCTACATTTCAACTCACCAAATTCCACCCGGCTGAGACGAGCATGGAGGCGCCCGATCTGTCAAAGCTTCGCGACTTGCACCTAACAATCTGGGGTTTTACTATCTTCTGAACCACTTGCACGCCGGAATCAGACGTCCAGTTCGCACTCTTTCTAGCGATGCTGAGAACGTACGTCGTATACGCAATTGACACAGACCTGCGGCCGAAACCGTTTATGGCTCCTAGTACCGAGCCGTCATTCGACAACGGTCGTAAATGAGGAGATGAAGCGGCGTTTCGTGAATGATGTTGTGGAAGACCGCGACCTCGACAGGGTGGATACCGATGCAGTCCGAGATGCGTTCGCGAAGTGGTTGGAAGCTGAAAGGGTGGATCTCGAGCTACATTAGCTCTATGATCGCCACCGAGTGTGTATCATAGTAGACGAAGCCGTTCTGAACTTGATGGCGGCGGCCCGGGACGACCCAAGTGAAGATCACGAGCTCGAATCACAGTGGGTCAAGGTAGGAGAGTATCTGGCGCCTAGGAAATCCGAGTGGCAGGCCTGGCTGAAGGTCGGACTAAATGCGATGGAGTGTTTCTGGTTCAACTTGTTTGGCGGGTGAGGAAGTCGAGGATATGTTCACGGCTATGATGGAAGAGGGATGTAAAACTTTTACTGGCTGAGAAGTTACGGCTCGATATATAAATATAGACATAAATCACAGCTTATCAGCTCATATCTTAGAACCGATTTGTACTTTCTTCTATATACATGTTTCACTGCGACTCGCACTAGCGCGCTTCTTTCATGATAGTTAATCATAGCTGAGCACTAATGAAGTCGGCTAAGTAGTTCGGTATGACAATGACCCCTTCTATTTCTGCTTTGATTTTGACCCCAGCTAAATCGCCATGCGCTAGTCAAGCGAGCTGAAAGTGCGACGTGCATTTATCAGCACCAAGATTTGTACGAATAACTATATACCTAGACTGTATGATTAGCCCCTGATACGAATTCATTATCAAGCTTATCTTCATACTCTGCATCCTAGGTAAATACCTGCCACACCCCCGAATTACATTTCTCTGAAACGCTACTTCACTCGCTATTATAGCATCTACTATACTATCTGATTATACTATCTGATTATACTATCTGATTGATACATTGATGCTATACTATGTATATACTCACTCTCCCTTGAATACCTTGCTCATACCTATCCACGTGCCCTTCTTTAAGCCTTCGTACTGCCATTACAGGCGATATCAAAGTCTCTGAATAACTTCAATTGTGATCCTCAGCCTTTAGAGTAATCAAGTAATTATGAAAGGTTTTATTATACATATATAGCCATGCCCTCTAGTATATATGTATACAGGTGGGGGTACCTAGGTAGTTCTCTAGATGCACTCGCCAAGTTACTAGAATTTTAGCATATGGCGATTTAGCAATTCACGTACAGCGATTTAGCTATAGCCTTAACTTTTACGTTTACTATCAGTAATACCATCTGCAGTAGAATATTATAAATACCGGATGATCAAAGCTAGTTGTGAACCCATCCCGTATATTCAGAAGGGCTAGTGGTTCAAACCGTCTATATTGATTTTCATATCAGCTCGCAGTGTCCTTAAGGTGCCGACTATCTGAAGAAGAGAATCTCATAATATAAAGAGATTAAAATTTATAATCAAGGGTCTAGAAGGCGGCACCAGTACAGACACGGTTAGCGCGTCGCAATTGCCCTCCTTAATAGCTTCGCAATGCTTCGCACAGTAACGCAAGAACTAACACCACACTCTTTTTATTCCTCACGGCTATCAAACCACGTCTCTTTCTCCTACCAAAAGATAAGCTAAGGAGAGAGCTCGAAAAAAAAAAGTGCAAGCTGTTGAAATGACGGACTTATGCTTCCGAAGGCTGCTGTGTTTTGTAGTGGATTCCTCAAGAAAAACGTCAATCAAAACGACTACACGGAGGACAATAGAGATGCTTCGAGTACCAGCGGCGGACTCTAATAAGGACTTCCGTGTAGAGTTTTGCGAGTTGCAAAAATGATGGTTGGGCTGAGTTTCGAAACGTGGATGGAGACGAACACGAGAAATATCAAAAGTACAAAGCTTACGAGACTAAGCTTCGAAACATCATTGAAGAATAAAGCATGCATAACGAGGGAGGTACAAGCTTATTTGAA
This sequence comes from Rhynchosporium agropyri, assembly GCA_900074905.1. Lineage (NCBI taxonomy): Eukaryota > Fungi > Ascomycota > Leotiomycetes > Helotiales > Ploettnerulaceae > Rhynchosporium > Rhynchosporium agropyri. The sequence goes on along the minus strand of FJUX01000158.1, from coordinate 58,942 downwards.
AAACAATAAGAGTTTGCTGCGACTAAGAAGCTCTTACTGCGACTAAGAAGATATAAGCTCCAGAATATGCTTGTTTGACTTTCGGGTGGGCCAAGCGAGATGCCGGCCAGGATAGGTAAAATCAAAACACTCATTTCTCTTGACCGAGAAATGTGTTAGGACTAGTCTATTCAAGTTTCGAGGGTGTGGAGAGGAGCTATGATTCTTTATGTTGGATTGTTGTGTTAGATCAATATATTTATTAGAGGAAGGGAAAGTGCGAGATAGTTGATTGGGATTGGAATAGGTCGTGCATATAGATATTGTTTGGCTGCTCTCTCTTTGTGTACGAAAGCAACGGATAGCGAGGTTCTTTCAATCGGCTCGAGTATTAAAAATGAAAATGATGTATAAGAGCTCAAGTATTTGAAATTTCCCGAGGAATTGATATTTATTACGAAGTCAAGTAACGACAAGTAAAATTTATTCCCATTTCTTGTTAGATGAATGCAAATGTATGTACAAATTATTCATTATATTCATGAACTTCATGGACCTAACATTTATGTCTTATCTTTCGAAGAATCGATTGTCTACGTCTAAGCGGTAGGTAAGCAAGCACAAGCAGAGCTGACACGAGAGATGACATTGCCAGCGCAGGCGGCAGCAACGTAAGGCGCCTTCGCAGCAACAGCCGTGACATTGACACTGACAGTCTTAGTGAATTCACCACAGAAAGCCTGGCTCTCAGCAAGCTTATCAGCGGAACGCAGTCCACGGAGACAATTATCGGCGCTGCAAGACTTCTGGCACTTGGGGAAAGCCTGAGATGCCTTGGCGACGAATGCACCACGCTCAATGGTGTGTATGAAGACAAAGCCTGACTTGAAGTATGGGTAGTGGGACCAGGTACCAGAGTAGGTCACGTTGCCACCTCCTGGAAGGTTATCATCCTCGGGGAGGATATCAATGTATGCAACCTCGCAAACATCGGTACCCTTAGAGTTCGAAGGGATAGAAGAGATATCGTAGACACGGAGACCAGAGCCGTAGTTGGACTGATAGACATGGTCGCCGATGACGTACTGATTGTGATCGATAGTTGTGGTGGTTCCCTTGTAGAGACCAGTTTGTTTTGGTGCCTCGAGAGATGAAATGTCCCAAACATAGGTGACAGGGTACTTGTCAGCAGCTGGGCCTCTAGAGTTGACCTCGTCAGTCTCGTCATCAAGGATGAGGTATTGTTGCCATTCCTTGTCAAGGACTTCTCCTTGATGAGTATAAGAAGCTCCAGTATAGGAAGTCCTTGAGATGATCTTGGCATTGGCCTTATCGGTGACATTGTAGATGGTCAAGGAATCCTCGTTGTATCCATAGCAGACGTCGGTACCGACGTACTTAGTGTCAGGTCCCTTGTAGATCAAGCATTGAATGTCATGAACATATCCATCCTCTCCGGCACATCCAACGTGCTTTGGGTTGCTGACATCGGTGACATCCCAGAAGATGATACCAGAGAAGCAGTTGGTCTCATTCTGAAGTCTTGGACCCATTCCGACGGTGACGAAGTATGGAAGAGAGTTGTGAACATGGACGTTGTGGGAACGACCGAAGATGGATGGCTGGACATGACTGGTCAAATCACTAGTAGTGGCATTTGTGCCATCGAAGGTGACCGGGCTGGCAGGGTCGACGGTGAGGAGCTTCGTCATATCGAAGATCTGGACTCCGTGGTCGTTCAGCTCGCTTCCGATGACCATGTAGTTTTTGTATCCTCGTAGCTCCTTCCATCTAGATCCTGAGCCGAAAGCTGCGTAGGAAGTACTGAACAGGTTAGTTGGTTGTTCGAAAATGATTGAGTGTGGATAACTTACAGAAATCCAAGCTTGACAAGCTGTCCAGTTGGGAGAATCTCCAAGAAAGATGTACCATAGTAACATCCAGCAGCGACGAACTCACGTCCAGACTTCTCGTCAGTCCATCCCCAGGACCCGGAGCCCATTGCATTAGGGCATCCAAGATCAGCCATGGGGACGAAGGAGTAGAGATCCATCTTCATAGGTCAGCCAATGTTTACAAGAACATGAGTTCATGACTTACATTTCGGCACTTGAATTGATGGCCTGGTACACCTGGCATGGCATCGGCGATGCCGTTGGCGCATGTAACTTTCTTGGACCATGCTGGAAACCCTTGAGCCATGATTCCCATCTTCTCCTCCATTTCCCAATGAGCCAACTTGGCGCTCATCATTTGGTCCATGGCGAGGCCGGAATCGTAGAAGGCTAGTCATGATTAGCAAGTCACAGATGTTGGATCGAAAGAATACTTACACTCAGCGAGTGCCTCGTCAACTGCCATCTCTACTGCAACGGCACCACTCGCAAGGGCGAGCACGCCAACGACAGAAGGAGTGAAACGCATATTGACGAGAGGCTTATGAACAACAAGCTTTTAAATGCACTTGCAGTAGGTCCAGGTGAGACGACTGACGTTTGAGCTGAGGGGGGTAAAGAGCTCAAAACTGCGCATGCACTTGATCATATATACCCTCGCGACTCTCTCGACCGCCTAGTCATGATGTATCTTCAATCTTCCATCTTCACACCGCTCCAAGCCGTTTTGACCAGCTGCTAGGCTCTGATCTTGCAGTAGGATACAGAGAACTGCTGAAAAGGGAAGGAAATAAGGGACTTGGCGGAGCGGGCTCCATACCTGTTGAGAATTACCTGGTCGCTCTATCTCTCGCACAATCTTGATCGCAGATATATTGCTATACTACAGCATGCTATCATATGTGCTTGGCCGTGATGATGGCCAGTCAGAAGCGATTATTGAGAAGAGAAAACCAGGTACAGGAAAAGACCTCAGTGGCAAACATAATCGCGGGGTATTATCGCAGGCACAGCCTAATTGCCTCAAGCTTTGTCTAGTATTCCAAGGCCCTAAGGTTTTTCGTCAAGTTTTGCGTAGCCATTCGTGGAAGCTACGAATATGCACCAAGCCGCTTGATGTTACTTCCAAGAAGTGGCTAACATTGATGCGGAAGGACATCAATCGCCAAGAGGGCTACAATCCGGCAGATGCCCAAGGCACCAAGACGCCAGCTTATCGCGACATCATGGCAATTATCACCAAAACTCTTGAGGGGGGCTGGTGTGAAATGGAAGATTCTGTCGGATGCAGAAGTTGGAAGCCAGGAGAAACAAAGACAGAATGGGAAACACAACAATACTCATGATTCGTAGACTAGGTTCCATGAGTGGGATGAAATTTGGGGCAATACACGAATCCGCGAAAGATATAAAGTCCAACGAATTCATAATAACGTTTTGTAATGGTACGAAATTCTCTAGCGGAGATACTGAAACCTACCGTGGAATGATTCGCAATTAAAAACCTAACCCTCCCCAGATCAGTACTGTCATATCGCCAGTTCTTGCATTCAGTATCAAATGGCCCTAGATTCCGCGATCATATGCCGCGTAGGAAACAGGTCGCACGGACTCTGCCAGATGGGTGGCAGAGAAGAACAGAACTCTTCTGAGAAGTTCTGCACCGAGAGCAATATTTTGAGGGCAAGCTTTACCAGCACTCCTTTTCCATAGCTAGAGATGAAGACCCCAGGTGACTGTTGTTTTGTAGCCATGTACAACACTTTTTGACCTGACCAGATTACAGGTATAGAATGTCGATTGGTAGAGACCGTCGAGGGGAAGGCGCTTGATCTTTGTGGGTGAAGAGAGCGCAAGGCAGCAGATTCTTCGAGATTCCCAGGATCCGACAGCTCCACCCAATCTCGCAGAATGTGCAGCTCCCTCTATCTGACCTCCGATTACTGTTGAGGTTCAAGAGGCAGAATGGCTGTTCTTGAAGCGAAACTCTGGGTGGATGATGGATTTGCGCACGCATCGCCATTTCCAGGTCCTGTTGCTGGTTCTGGGCCTTCTATTCCAATAAACAGCCGTATCATTTGTCGCGATAGGACCCGAGTAACGCCATGTGTTCCCTTTGGCCTCTCGTACTTCAGAGGTATCGCGATGCTATTGTGCTGGTCATTGATTGATGTCCCTAAGGTTTGGTCAAGCTTCCTAGGGCCGTCAGCATTACTGTAGCCAATATTTTGTGGGGCTCGCTTCCCTGAGTGTGTGAGGCCTGTCCGCGGGGGCATAGGAAACAAGAGGTATAGAACAAATGGCAAAAGCATAATATAAACCATTATTGACTGACATTAGCACGATTCAAATCAAGTGAGTCAAAGAGGGGATGAACGATCTTTTCGCCGAAGGGTCTTGAGACATCTCTCTTCGACTTCCTACATCCTGGATTCCTCGAATATCAACACATGATTGGACTTCAGCCCAGTAGAACGGATTCTACTTCCGCCAGAGTTACTTTCTTTCCATATCCTGGTATGCAAAATTCGACTACAACAACAACGGCAGTTGCTGTAGATCCTCGAGAAAGATTATTCAACCAATGGAGGATTTTCGGGTGAGGTCAATTCGCGATAGAGGCTCAAGGCACCCAAGATCCACGGAAAACAATATGCCAAAAATACACACCCCTCTGACTGATTGCACTGCAGTTTAGAATAGTATTTCGCTATTTCCATTCGAGTTGAGGAGAGTAAGAACTTTCTCAATAGAAGAAGAAGGCGATTTCCCGCTTGTTGGAGGAGGCAAGGTCACATACCTGCAGGCCAATATCGATGGCTGTCAGATTGATTGAAGAGTGTGTCAAGGCTATTGGGGAATTTTCGATTTTGAGAAGGGTCTCTCTTACGATATCTTGAGCTACTTTGAACCTTCTGATGGGGTTAAAAATGTCAAGCAGATGACGGTAATCTTTGATATATGTTGAGAAGGTCAAGGCGACTCAGATTGGCAGATAGGCCCAAAATAAGTAGCAAGAAAGAAGCTGTAGGTTGGTAACGCATGGAGAGGAAAATATTTCCCAGTACAATAGATATAGTGCTGGGCTTCACACGGTGGCACCTCCCTTTTGTAGCACATAGATCCAATATTCTTCACTTTAATACCCATTCTTATTATCACAACTTCCCCGGCAATCTACCAGCTTTTGGTAATGTCAGATAGTGTCCCAAATTCTACAGTGGTTTTGAAATACAGATGAAGAAATTGACGCAGACAAAGTAGTGTGCCCAGTCGTGAAGGCGCAAAGCCTGTCAATAGCAGTCTGGTAAGGAGAATTCCGAGACTGGCGATGTATCAAATCAATGAGTATTAACCCGAGTATTTATATTTTACTCATCGGCAGCTCTCAGCAGTTGCTATCAAACCTGCTCACGTCAGTGGTTCTATCGCGCTTACTTTGGTCTACTCCATAAGCTCAAAACAAGACTTTTTCAAATTTTCTCGGAGGCGCTCTCTGAACCGAATATTATCTCAACAGTCAACTAGAGTAAAGAGAGACAATAAGCTGTTTCGATGCGATGCTTCAATTCTTTATTCGATTCTTTGATAGTAGCAAACCTCCAGACTTCCTCTCAAAACGACAATCGGAAACAGGTGCAGGAACACTTTCCAGAATAATTTCAAAAATACGCAGGTACAGAATCATCTTCCAAGACCAGAAATTTGACTAGAAAGCACGGCACTTGTTACCAAAGCAGTACCCTGAACAGCAATTCAAAGAATAGCATCCACCCTGACCATTTGCACCACCGCACCACTGGCAGTCGGCTATTTCTCGTTAGTATCAAGCACCCCAAGACCCTTCCCAGGAGAAGAAATTGAACATACCATACGTAGGCAAGCACGAGTTCGAACCTCCCGGAGTTGGCTGACAACTAACACCAGTGACAGCTCTCGGTGATCCAACCTGGATCTCCGTATTATCTGCCCCTGGCTTGGTAGCAACTGCCTTTCCACCGTCGTCCGCGAAGTAGAAGTTACAATTGTAGAAAATGTTGAAGTTGCTGCTAGCGATCCGGTTGATGCTCAGATTGTTGTTGGTGCTGTATGTACTTCCATCGGCTGGGAAGGTGAGCGTGTAGGATGCTGGGCCGCCGGAGAAGGTTAGGGTGAGGGACTTGTAGAAAAATGGATTGGGATTTGTGCCGGTGGGAGTGCTTGCTACGAGAAGGGGGAGGGCGAAGAAAGAGAGGTGTGAGAGGTACATGATGATGGCTTGACTTGGACCGAGAAGTAAAATGTGGTTACTGTCTTTAAGATCAATGTTCTTCCATGGGAGACGGGTCTTATATGCCCACTGATAAACACAGATGATGTGTGAAGGGGTTCAGCTCATCTTGAAGGATTTCCCCGAGACAATTTCACTTGATTTTGATCCTTTGGTTATATCGTACGAGCAGGAATGCCATCTGTGGTTGCCGTATCTGTTGATAGAGCTGATAACAGGAATTCAAGATCTCGTATTCTTGATACTATTTTAGAACCCGTTGACCAACGAGACGTTCGTGGCTGAAGATCACACGGCTCTTATACGAGTTCGTGCTACTTCAGAACGATACTCAAGAAGACAAAGCTGAAAAAGAAAAAGACTTATACTGAAACAATATTGAAGATCTAGTCTAATCTCACTATTGTTGCGGTTCAATTCTCTAGAAGTAATAGCCATAAGTCATGTGCGGCTCCGGTTGTGCTGCTTAGAGGCCATCCGTCCAGGTGCTCTCTTTGTTCGAGACGCCACACTTTTCATGCATAGAACAACCATCAATGCGTGTCTTCAACATGGAGGAAGTGTTCTATAGATAGCTAATTAGTCATTGCATGAAAATATGGTGAGGTAAAAGATCCTGGGGCGATAGGATTCTGGAGATGAACGCATGAAAATGACAGGCTACAAAAGCTGCAAGATACTTGATTCGCATGGATACTTAATGTACTCTTTGAATATTTTGGTAATGGTAGCTCATCCGATTTGCGCAATCCCAATACATAGCCATACTGGCAAAATCGCACTTTGCGCAACAGTTCCTGAATGGCCCATGCATGCTCTTAATTTTCACTGCAGAGACCTTTGGATGAAACTCTTCACATACATCAAAGCTCAGATTCTCACTCTCCATAATGCCCATATTGATGCGACAAAGGGCGTTACTGGAAGATTCTTGATATGGACAGATAAGATAGTCCTCATCACGCCAATATGATGTTCTCATGGCGTCGCCTTTTGCATCTTCAGCTTCCTGTCGTCCTTTCAGATCTTAGAAGTAGTAAGTGGATTCACTCAGCCATGCAGCCATGCTGAGATGACTGCCAAGCCGGAATTCCCCGCTGAAATTATTGCATATATTCTTATAGTCGCAAATGATAGCGGTGGTGACGATCTGCTGCACGATTACAGGGCACTTTCTAGCCAGGCCGAACAGCGTCTCACTCTTTGGCCGCAAAGACCGCCAGGTACGATAGTATCTCAGCACTGTCCATGTCCTTCGACACTGTCGAAATATCGTTTTTCAAGATGCGGCGAGCATTGATAGCACTCTTAATCTGGGAAACTTCGCCTTTCTCCAATATCATGGCTTTAATCTCAATTTCACCAGGTCACCAACGACCAAAAATCCTGTTGTTGCAGAGATCTCTAATTACCGACAGCAGCTTCTCTCTGAGCTCAACTTGGGCGACGTAGGCGTGCGTAGCGGTCGATATTACCGTGTCACGCAGCGATTTGAATCAAGAGGTCCTTTCTCACAGTGGGTGTCGGACGGCAGAGGAGAATAGAGTAGCTGCGTCTCAAACTGTGTCAAATACTCCTGGTCATCGGTGGCCCAGACATCATCAGGAGGAAGATTATAATCTGGCCCTATATCTAAAGGCTGAAGTCGGTTGGCGCTTACTTATCCCGATCTTATGCTCATACAGCACGTTGCGGATTTCCAGCTGCCGAAGCACCTGGGTGGCGCCATTGAGGAAAATCGGGCTTTCGGGAGCATCGATGTGAATCGAGCGCTTGTGGTCGTTCATGATCGAATATCTGACTGACGATTTAATGATCTGTGGAAAGATATTTGAGGTGCTGATACCTCCCGTCACGCTCTCCCGAGCCTCTTCCGCTATTAACACGTCTAAACGCAAAAATAACTCGGCGTATAGAGTGTCGTATCCAGCAACAGCACAGGCTCGTCCAACTTGATAACGCATAGAAGGATAGATGCGCGAGAGTTGCTATCAATGTGTCTCTTCGACCGCCAAGTTTGGGTGCCAAATACAGTATGGCTGAGCAACCATAGGCATGCTTTCGGGGATCTCATTGCTCATGATGAGGCGCGCATTCCTCGCACGTACGAACTCTGGCATGAAGGAATCGCCTCCTAGACATAATTCAATGACATCGGAGCTGGTAGCGAATTCCAGTATCTATCATGTATATAAAAAAAAACTCAATTAACATAGATCTGCCAGGACTTTACGTATACAGGACTCTAAATTCGACGCCAAGCCTGATTAGGATCAAAACTATTTGTTTAGAGCGCTAGCATTTAGGTGCATCTTTTTTATCAGATACATTTTTAATAATACTTAATTTAATCGTCGTGCTTGAAGCGGTCCAACGGTAGTAGAAACGTGCTTCGGCACTTATATAAATGACGAGTTCGACACTTCCGAGCCAAACGGGCCCTAAGGCATTGTAAGCCCAAATGTTTGTATCAAACCCCCGAACTCCAGGCTATCCAAAGAGTAGAACTTCACATCTCGTTACTGTATTACTGTAGGACCATATCTCCATCGTCATGCACTAGCGGAAGTCTACATAATCAGGTTCATCCGCTCTATCAACCTCACTTGCTGCGGAACAGTAAAAGACCAAGCGGTCCGACCCCTAGAAACGCAATCCCAGGATACAAATGTTTCTTGAAGCTCCCCTTCTTCCCATACCGATACGTAGCAAGAGTATCTCCAGCTGCCACAAACCCAATAGCCGTAACAACAGCACTCAAAGCTCTGAGCTCATCCATCCAGAGGAGCGCGAGTACAGCAACGCCGATTGCGCATTCTCGCCCAGCAAAAATGGTCAACCATCCGACTCGAGCATCAACTTGATGGATTGGGCTTGAGCTCAGGGTTCGTGATTTCGTTCGCCGGCCACTGACGGATTCATTATTGCTGAGAATCGGAATGCCAAAGTTGGTTGCAAAGAGGACAGGATTGCGCACTGTGAAGACGGATGTTACTATCATGGTGATTCCTAGGAGGAAACATGTTGAGCGAAAGATTGGAATAAAGATGTTAGAGTTTGAAACGATTATGTTTTGAAGCTGTGTAAACGGAGACATTTGACGTGCCTCTGAGATGATCGAAATGATGGCAATAAGCGAGAAGGTAGGTGAACAAGGAAGTTTTTGTGCTTGAACAGCTGGGCAACTATGCTATACAATGAAACTGCAAGGAGAGAAAAATGTATTACCGTTCAACCAAAATGGGGATTCCGTCCTAAAATTACAGGTAAACGTTACATCGATGCGTGCCTCGTATTTCCCACGTCAGATACTCGGTTTCTTGGTGTATTTGCCCTGGTACATCCACAGTGGATAGGTTCAGACTTCTGGAGAATCCGAGTACACTGTAGCCGTGCGGAGCTGTCCTACACTTTGCAGGATCTTTCCACTTTGCTACAGTAGCCTTACAGGGGATCTGTGATGCTTGGAAGGTCGTCGTGAGGTTCGTTCGGGCTAAAGACTTGTGCCACGGAGCCACGTTTACAGAAGGGTGCGCTACTGCAACGCCATAAATCGAGGGGATTTCCTAGGTACGTCGCCCTTACCGAGGCCGTGCTAATGATTCAGGGTCTGCAGAATTCCGCACTAGTGATATCTGCCAACTTCGGAATTGATTGACATTATTTGGTGGGATCCTAGGATTGGCATGTGCATTGAAAGCCGAGAGACTATTTTCTTGATTTCAGTCAGGTATGAAATTCGAGGCAGGCTCCCGGTGTATGGTATTATCCGCACACTAAAGAGCCGAGAACGAAGATAACCAAGAAGAGACCCCTTCTTGGATGTAATACGATGAGATGTTCAGCAGAGCAAAAATCCCAATAAAAATACTCCTCTACTCGCGAGAAGCGCTGCTACCATTTGGTAATATTTTTAATAAGTTCTGATTTGCAGATGTGAAGACTTCGGTGTGCTCTTCCACGTCTCAATTTTGATGTGCGGATAATAACGTACACCGGTAGGCCGGGAAGACTTGCTACCTTACTACTGTGACTCTTCTGGGACTATGGAGGTATTGTAGAGAAACATTCTAAACGAGAATCCCTGCGAAGTGACTTGGTTGAGTCGATCATTATTGTTTTACTGAGATAAATATGTGTGTGATAGTTTAGTGGAATCATCACAATCTGCATCTTCGCTGAGTCGGGATCAAATGAGATTTCCCCGGAATATGGATCTCACGGATGACAAAGCCACAAAGAAGATTCGTTTGTGTTTCATGTTCGAAGTCGTGAGTTTACAAATGAATTTGAGTTTCAAGTTCGTTCTGTTCTCCTCCGCCGTCTGACTCTTATCGTTGCAGATATAGGTGGAAGAGCTGCATCTCCAATCACACTAGTTTGGGGCCTAGGGTTATCATGCTCTATATCATAATTAAGAATCATGTATGCCATCATGATTTTGAGAACTTGAACTGCGAACCATCGTCCGGGACTATCACATGTATCAGTGTGAGTGCGAACCATCTTTGCGGACTTAGATCTTACCATGCATGCCGACCGTATCCAAATCCAAGATAAGTCGCGGTTGGCTGTCCGGCACTCAGCTCATCAGCATATGATCGAGTCCCGGATGAAGCTGTTTGAGGACGATCTGGACTATTTGAATTAAGCCGGGTTTCAATATCTTTCTCTTCTTTCGCTCGCTCTGCCTTTAGTCTGGCAAATCTAAAAGGATCGTACGTCCGAGCATTTGGATAGAATCGATCATCCATGTGCAAGCCAAGGACAGGTACCCCCAACCAGCTTCCCCTCGGAACCTGTGTGCCATCTGGGAGGACCAGACCTTCGGGATGAACCACTCCTTTGGTCAGACCTTTGATCAAGATCGGATGATACCGCAGACTTTCTCGGATTGTGCTATCGAGCAGGGGTATTCTTTTGAAGATGCTGCTGTCATTCCAGTCACGAGCTTCCTTGATCGAATTTGCAGCTTCATCCCGCAGAGCCGACCAAGCTTCCATCTCAGGAGGGCAGCAGATCACATCAAGAATGAGATTTGAGGCTTGTATAATCGTGGATGAAAGAGCTGCGAAGCCCTAATTTATGTCAATTTGTTCTGCATCTCAGGAGAGGGCATGGTTTACCATCAACATAATCCACTCCGCGAGAGTGTTGGATTTTGGTATTTCTGCGGTTTTGCTCATTTTGGCGGAGACTTTGGCTGATTGCGTGATGAAATCATAACCGTTCTCTCCATCTTTCTGATCCGCCGCATTCCCCAGGCGTTTCAATCGACTCTCGACCTCAGGCACAAGAGCTCTCATTACTTTGCTTCTGTAGTACCGAAGAGGTATATTGAAGATCGGTACAAGAAGTCCTTTCAACACTCTGGGTAATTCTCCGATCACGATAGTACCAACGCCCATGGCGAGGACATATCGTTGAAATATTACCAAGAACCCGGGATCAAGACCAAGTGGAAGCCCAAAAAAGACCCTGCTCATGGCTGGAACGATAATCTCTTGCATACTGTTGTATACGTTGATGGTCTTCCATTCATCCTCGCTTACCCCGAAGACTTCGTCTGTCTTTCTGCTAAGTTCCTCGTATATTGGAGACTGGATCATGTCCAATTTTCGATTCAAGCTGTCACCAGCAACACGGCCAAGGAAGAATGAAGTCGAATCAAACTCAACTCCTTTGTGTAGATAACGTACTGCGTGTCTCTCTTTTCGTATTTCGGCGCTGGACATGGATGAATCTGATTGATTTGCAAACCACGAAACCATCTCTGGTGGAAGAATAACTTCCTGCTGGAAGCTTGGCTCGTGGACAGAAAAAGGCTTGCCATGTTTCGAGTACTGTGCACTGGTTACCTCTTGCATTCCCAATCTCCTGTCTAGAAACTTGCTTTATGATAGCCGTCCGATAAGGTTGTAATTCCGTTCGTTAACTGTCGAAGCCTTGCTCTTAGAGTTTTGAATATCTCATTCCTTACACCCACTTCTGGAACTGAGCTGGGGAGTTTGATCGGGCGATTGTATAATTGAAAAACAACGAGATAGGAGAACAGTAATAAAAGCGGTAATACAAGCACAACACCAGAGATCTCCATATCGAACGGCTGTTTCGTCCATTGAGTACATGGAAGTTTGATTATTGCTGGGCCTCAACCTTCAAAATTCTATAAGCCTCGGAGTGAGTACATGCAGCGTGATGGACTCCTTAATCCTTATCCAATAAGTCTATATTTCGTAAGTCTTGATTTTTTGACTTGATCCTAGTGTGGTAGTCATACTTGTAGGTCTAAATTTGCGAAGAATATTATAGTCAACTCTAGATAGCGCCTATGCAACTATAAAGAGTATACGGAATAATAGGTCTTGACGACTCCACTTCTGGCAAGGGGCCAAAGATTATTATGGGTAACTCCCACTATTAGTCCGCGGAGTAATCTCAAGAATGCGGCACTAGGCCTTCATTTTCGCGCAAAACAGTATGCATGGCGGTGCCCATAGGGGACATGACACGAGTCATAAAGACAAGAGGGGTGTTATTCTCGCTTCGGACAGTGGAAGACGCTATATACTATCTAGCGTATTTCCGGCCTACCTTCCAGATCCGGAAGGTGGCTCCTTCTCACACCACGTAACTACTCGGGTTTCTCCAGAAGTCTGAACCTATCCACAGTGGAATTGCAGGGAAATTTTGGTGTGTTTGTCATCGTAAATCCAAATCGGAGAGGACTTCTGGAGAAACCGAGTAAGGATGTTCGGGACAGTGGCTCCGCAAAACCGCTGGCATGGCTTTGGAATCACCTAATCGGGCCTTTGGGAAAGAAAGACCTTTAGAGAATAGTGAACGCGGGAGGCTTTGGCGCTGAAGATGGCGCCCGTCTGCAGGCTGCTATAAGCTATATTAGCTGCATAATTAACTATTGCAATCCTTTAGACATGCTGCGAACAGGTGGGAATATCAAACTCAATTGCCCCTCCAACACCGCCTGCCTACTGACGACAACTTGGAACGTACATAGTAGCTCGGGCGTAGGAATTTTCACGAATGTGTACCAGAGCCGAGGCTAGGCTTCTTTGGCTGCTATGCTGGTCTAGAACAAGTCTTGGGCATCAGAGTCTTAGAGCACTATGGAGCGGCAGCTGCATTAGTACTGGACCTCTAGTACTCGCTTTCTCCGTGAGTATGAACCTGTTCACAGTGGATTTCCAGGGGAAATTTAAATAGAATTGACCTTGATATAAGCCCTGTCAGGTTCAGACCTACGGAGAAAGCGAGTAGATGCTGTGGTTCTGATATGTAGTGCAATGGACGGAGGATCTAGCCCATCATTGGCTAGCTCGTACTCGTTGCTTCGTCCCATATCTACTCGTAGAAGAGTACATCCGTAGACGAGACAATTATTTTCTTGCTCCACGGAAGAACTTCTTATGCCGATAGCTGCAAGGATGCCCATCTTCAAATTTTCTGGTGGAGCAGATGTTGTCGGGGTGCAAATCGCAAGACCAGCATTCCTGCAGCCGACGCAGCTTTTTTACAAGACAGACTAACAGACCCAATGACAATACTACATTACACTGCCGACTCCCGGGGTATGATACGACATTCTGATCTCGAATAGCCACTGGATATGGCGAAGTTTACGTGAGTGGATATATGTAAATCTACCGCACAAGAGAGCCCAGTAGTCAAGACTTATGTTTGGCAAAGGCACGCTAAGTCCCAGTCCTTACTCGAGCTGATTTGTGGCCGGCGATAGACAGGTTATAGGAAGATGATTGTAAATATTCGGCCGTGTGTACTTAGTGCAAATGTGGTGAGGCGGGTGCAATTGAAGGAAGGTGGAGACGTGGGTTGTCTTGCAAGTCTGCCCAAGCGACGGCTATTCCGGCCAGTAATATATTATTGAACAAGGAAAGCAGTGAAGTTTCCATATCTCTAACTACTCTATTAGGGAGCATACATTCATAGCCTGAACTGGGCAAGATGCCGCACGCGGTACTTGAAGATGATGCACGAAAAGCACTCGACGACGCGATACGTTTCTCCTTCGATGACCAAAAAGAAGATGGGCACTGGGCCGCCGAGGTTTCAGCCGATGTGACCTTCACATCCGAGTATGTGATGTTCAAGTATGCTATGGGACTAGATCTTGAAGCAGACAGAGAAGATCTGAAGAAATGGCTGCTTCAAGATCAGAAAGACGATGGTTCTTGGGCACTTTCTCCTGATCTGCCAGGCAACAATTCCACCACGACAGAAGCCTACCTTGCGTTGAAAATCTTGGGCGTACCTCGAACTCACCCTCAGATGCTGAAGACTCAAAATTTCATGAAGTCCCACGGCGGAGTTGAAAAAGTTCGCTTTTTTACCCGGTTCTTTTTATCCACATTTGGATTATTTCCGTACTCAGCAATACCGCAATTACCAGCGGAGTTGATCTTGATGCCATCATCATCGCCCCTGAACATATACACTTTTTCCTCATGGGCCAGGAGCACCCTGATTCCCATCTTGGTTGTCCGTCACCATGAGCCAATATATGCTCTTCCAAATGGGCGCAGTGATGATAACGATTATCTCGACGAGATTTGGTGCAATCCAGCTAACAAGAACATACCTTACGCTCCACCTCTCTCAAAAATGTTCTGGGGTGCCGAGTGTATTGAGTTCGGGTTCACTGCAATCGACAAGCTCCTTGGTCAGATGACATTCCTGAAGCATTCTCCTCTACGTGATTTGTCTAGAAGGAAATGTGTAGAATGGTTATTGAAGCATCAAGAGAAAGGGGGAGATTGGGCAGGCTTCTTTCCACCAATGCACGGATCTTTATGGGCATTGATCTTGGAAGGCTTCCCTCTTGACCACAAGGCTGTTCTCCTGGGTTTAGAGGCTATGGAACGCCTCACAGTTTCCGATGATCGTGGAAAGCGGGTTCCTCCAACCGTATCACCTGTCTGGGACACTGCATTAATGATGAATGCATTGTGTGATGCGGGCCTTGCTTCAGATCCTCGGGTAAGTAAGGCTGTGAGCTGGGTCAAAGATAGGCAACTCTTAAACGATCATGGAGACTGGCGAGTCTACAGCGAGAATCAAAATCCTGGAGGGTGGTCTTTCGAGTACAACAACACTTTTTATCCAGATGTCGATGACACAGCTGTTGTAGTCATGTCACTTTTGAAGTATGATCCATACTGTATCTCCTCGAGCAGTGTTCTCAACGCAACTGAGTGGATGTTGGGGATGCAAAACCCTGACGGAGGATGGGGCGCGTTCGATACGAAAAATGACAAGCTTTGGTTGCACAAGATTCCGTTCAGTGATATGGATAGTCTCTGCGATCCAAGTTCAGCAGACATCACCGGGAGATTGCTTGAATGTTTTGGGATGCTTCTCAATCACCACAAAGGCTCCCTGAACAATGCACTGCGTCAGCGTCTCGTAGCGTCTTCAGGTCGAGGTATCATGTGGCTAGAGAAAGACCAACATCCTTGTGGTGGTTGGTGGGGAAGATGGGGAAATAATTTCACTTATGGCACAGGAAATGTTATGCGAGGATTGGTGTATTTCTCAGCAAGCAGCTTGAAGGTCCGGGAGATGGTAAGAAAAGCTACCAGATGGTTTGAATCCTGTCAGAATCCAGATGGAGGATGGGGCGAGCATCTGCGATCATACAACGAACCGGAATGGATTGGCAAAGGCCCAAGCACCTCTGCACAAACCGCCTGGGCACTCCTTTCCCTTCAACCATACCGACCACAGTCCGATCCTTACCTAGAAAGAGGTATTCGGTGGCTCATCTCAAATCAGAATGTCAGATCAAAGACAGGGTCATCATGGCCAACCAATGTTTACACTGCAACAGGGTTTCCTAACGTTCTGTATCTTGGCTACCCATACTATCACCACTTCTTCTCAATCATGGCGCTCAAAAAGTACCTCGATGGAAAGGCACAGCCATCTTATAGGAGCATTGAGCTCTCTAACCCGATTTCCAGATCTATCAATCAGCCAAATATTCTGTTGATGGTGATTGGAAGCCGGGGAGATATTCAAGTCTTTCTGAATATCGCAAAGGCTCTAACTAAATCACACGGATATCGTGTGCGAGTCGCTACTCATTCATGTCACCAAAACTTTGTTGAAAGCAACGGCATCGAGTTCTATGCTACCGGAGGAGATCCTTCCGCCTTTGCAAAAGCATTCACTGAAAACCCCAATATACTATACTCAGCTGTCAAAGGCGAGTATCAGATCTTGTACCGATCATTTACGTTGATGCTGCAGAGATTTTGGAAAGCCAGTATCGACAACGAATATTTGCAGAGCAGTGAGAAGCTACCAGCGCGACCATTTATTGCGGATGGGATTGTGTCGAGTTCGTCTTCTCTAACTCATGTTCATTGTGCAGAGAAACTCCAGGTTCCACTTGTGTTGGCATCGCTGCAGCCCTTGTTGACAACAAGCGAGTTCCCAAATGTTTTGACAATGTCGAAGCCAAAGTTCTCCGCCGGCAGAAAGTTTAACTCGTATTCGTACTTCTTCCTGGACTTGATGTAAGTATCTCTAGAGTCCAATTGAAGTTTATAAACTGACAAAGCTGCAGTAATTGGCTAGTATTTGGTTCATATCTCCAAAACCTTCGAGTCAACACGTACGGTATGGCTACCGTCTCTTGGACTTGGGCGACTTACGACTTCTGGAAAATGAATATTCCACATGTTTGTCTTTGGTCGCCTCATATCCTCCCGAAACCAGTCGAATGGGACTCGAGTACGATAACGGCAGGTTACTCTTTCACAGAAGACTTGGATTTTACACCACCCACAGATCTAGAACGGTTTCTGCTCGTAAAATCTCCAATAATGCTGTTTTCTTTTGGTTCCGCAAGCCTTGCTGACCCGCGAAAACTCTTGTCGATGATTTTTGACGCCACTGCTAAACTTGGATTCAAAGCTGTCATTTGTCGAAGCTCGTCGGACATCGATAATAGCTTTTTCATTCCAGACCACGTTTACATCACAGAAGAGATTCCTCACTCCTGGATACTCCCCCGTGTGAACGGCTTCATTCATCATGGAGGAGCTGGACATACCGCGGTGGGCGTGAAGTATGGGGTGCCGCAATTGATTATGCCATTCTATCTCGATCAAAATTTCTGGGCAGTCAAAATCAAACAGCTCCGTCTTGGTCCACCATCACTGGATCGTCGCATTCTCACCACTGAGAGACTACAGAGCTCGCTTGAAGACTTACTGTCGAGAAAGTATAAGGCGAGCTGTGATAATATGGCATCTCGAGTTTCTGAGGAGAAAGATGGTGCATGTGTGGCTGCTGAGACTATCTCTCGCGTTCAAAGGTGTTCCGAGACGGCCGCAGGCTGTTCCATTATCCCGTCGTTGCGAGCACAATGGAAGCATACAGCCTCCGGAATTACCCTGTCTGGAGCGGCCGCTGCTTGTCTGGTTTCGGAAGAAGTAATATACTGGTCTGATTTGGAGATTAAGCGTGCATACAACTGGTCTGATCAGCAGGCAGTTGCTCAACCTGCCCTTCTTCGATTGATGGGCAAAGTCATAGCCCTTATCTGCGTACTGTTGTCTGCTATTCTCCAAATCTTAAGATTCTCAACACATCTAGGTTTCGACAAACTTCGCACAGAGAGAATCGCCGATGAATTTTGCGACCCTGTTCGACAAGCAAAGATGGATCAAGGAGTGCACGATCTGAAATACATCAAGCAGGAGACGAGAGAACAGGTGGATATTACCCGGCGTGTTGTTGAGAATTGGAGTATACTCCACACAGAAGCGTTTCATCGAGATATTGGGTTGCATTTGCAGATAAGTATCGGGAAGCAGGTGGGAAGATGATTGAAGCTCCCCGAAGCTACATTTTGGAAGGTGATTGAAGCAGATTCGTATTTTTGAAGATAAAAAACGCGATATACTATACAAAATGATGACATGATACATAAACTGGCTTTGTGCGTCTTGATTTTCGAGAAATTGAAATGGCGGAATAGGTGCATGTATAGTCTTCTTGGTAGGCTCTACCATCCATCCCCTTTCAGCCTCGCCCATTAGTTGCTCAGTCATCCGTTTGAAACGCGATCGCTTAAAAACAATATACTTGCATCACAACACACATGTGAGCTTTTCAATTCGTACGTATATCAAAAGAATTTGAAGATTCAAACAGTGTATCTTGATTTTACCATCCCACCAGAAACGCAATCAAACTAAATGGAAGGATCGGCTTGGTCTCTTTCTGGATGACTTTGAAGGTCCAGACTGGCGTTGACCATACCAGCCAGCAGACCACCCAAAGATATCCCAAGATCTTCCCAACTCCGCGCCTGCTTCCGGATTCCCTCACCACTTGATAGTTTAACACGGCCATCGCACCATCTTCCATCATAATTCCTAATGTCTGCATAACGAAAAACCTCATCGCCCCACTCTCCAGCAAAGAAATCCCTTGAGTTAGATCCGAGAAGGTGTGAAAGATACCAGAGACAGCAAAAGTACAAAAGATGAACAAGTACCTTCCTGTCAGACTTCCTCTTGTCAAATCCAATGTCGAATAAGTGATGAAATGGGCGATGCTTCCACATCCTCGACGAATCAACTGATGATAAAATGTACTGCTCTGACATCAGCTTCTCTCCCTTTCATGTTACTTGAACTTACCCCCAAAATCGCCGTATCGAATATGAATCTGAGACGGATCCAAAAACAGGCGGCCACGAAGCAGCTGCAGTAATGTCAAAGGTAACTGCAACGATTGCAAAGGATGCATATATTGCTTGGATGATGATGTATTGCACTGTCCAGTAACCAAGAATACCCGCGATTCTTGTTATAAGCTCATCTCGCGTGATGATAGAGGCCCGAGAGAAGAACGGAATCCGGCTGTCTCCAAAATTGACTGCATTGTCACTTTTTGGTGCAAGACTTGTGAGATCCAACAAGAAAACATAGAGTGCCAATTTGATCAGGGATCCTTGAAGGAACTCTGATTTTGTTGGCTTGTATGCTGGATCTTGTGTTCGAAAAGGCGGTATGTTTTTAATGGGCCATTTTGTTGTCGGGAATCGACTTTGCAAGCTAATCTCCGCTCCAAAGAGTAGTCTCTCAGCATTACTCTCGTGAGGGTTATGGGCGTTACTTTTCTGGCGGCGACGAGATTTTGGAACTGGTTCCAATCCGCCTAGAGCTGATGCAGGCCCTTTATTCTCAAATGACCACTTGTGTAGCAAGACAGTGTCGATGTAGAGAATGTTGACATAGACGCCAGCTGCTCCGACAAAAGCCCGAAGCAAGTTATTGCTTATTTTCCTGACGAATGGCAACTCCAGGTAGGTGCAGACACTTATGAGAGGGAGTCCAGCGGGTCGAAATACAGAGTTAGGTGCCGTGAAGCCCAAAACGAGTATCATGAGGGTGAGCTGGAGTGCAACCAGACCTGCGGACACCTGAGTAGCCATGTCAGTATGGACAAAAGCAAACATCGGAGGTGCATTAGTGAAGAGATTCATGAGACCTACAAAATTTTGCGTATGATTACACATCTCAGGATTAAGTCTTGCACGCATGAGAACACAGAATGTGATTTTGGGTCGTATGCATGAGAGTACTCTGTATGCACAGCACTTACGTGATTTTCAGTAAATTTCTAATTGTAATTTAGCTCAGTGATTAGTCCTTGGTAAAAACTGCTGAGCCCAAGATCGAGGGAATATCTCCAAGGAGAAGAGACACATGCACCGCTAGCAGGGCACTGCGTCCTCGACAAGGAAAAGTTTTCCAACGGACTTCATCTTCATCCTCATCGTCGGACACGGAACGGAAGGAAGGAATCAGATTGATTCCATTGGGAAGGTCGCAGGTGTCTTGGTACTCGGTCTCTCTAAAAGTCTGGACCTGGCCACTGGAGATATACTAGGGCAAAGACACCAAAAACTCCCTGTAAATCCACTGTGGATAGGTTCAGACTTCTGGAGAATCCGAGTACTCGTAGATATTGATCCTGCAGAAAGCAGATGGTGGCTCGGGTAGATATCGAGATACTCAGGGATGATGATGATGGATCTGCTAGATGCAGGAAACCAAGACTAACCTACCGATCCTACCTATCTACTTGTTACCTGCCATGATAGCGGCTCCAATAAGCCTGGCTAGTGGCTACGGGGGGTTCCTAAGTAGGTAGATACCCTGGGCGCATCACTGCTGGCGCTCGTGTAGCTTCTACTGAGGAGGTTTAGCGATCTTCATTTGGCTGTGGCAATTGCAACTCCGCCTGTGGGCCAGGAAACAGGGTAGTTATTACGAAGTGCGAGTACTTGGTATTCCAGTATAAATCCAGGCTGCCCCACATGGGTTATATTAGCATACCCGCATTAATAGACACACCCTCACCGGCAACCTCACCAATTGCAATTTACCTAATGCAAAGGTCGCCCTGTAGAATCAACATGGTAAGGCACTCAGTCAGCAAAGCAAAGTGCGATACTGAACCTGCCACCGAGCATCAAAGTTCGGAATCTGTGGATCATCAAGAGAGCAGTGAAAGAAAGGTTGCTCTGACTAAAATTGGCAAGCTAACCTTGTATGTGCTGAATTCCGAAGCCTCTCGTGGAGGAAATGTTGAAGGTGGAAGCTCGCTTGAGGCCTGTAGTAAACATCCAAACCCTGCTGTATAAAATTGAACACACTGCGAACGGTCGAGCATCACCCACGCCGTATATGTTGCCACAGAGTGAAAGGTGGAATCGATGTGCCCTTTTGGAATCAATTTGGAGCAAGCAAATCGCTATCGACTCACCCCGCCACGAAATACCCGACCGTTCGATGGTGTGTATCTCCAAGCTGAAATCCAACGCCACTGAAGATGATGGCACACACGAATTTTCTTGCGCTACTACGATCTTGGAACATGGATACATCCCTTCTCCTTCTGCTCACTATCGCAAGCCCATTCTTGCTCACTTGGCTTTTCACCACATTGAGCGCCCATCGAGCTTTGAAGCTGGCCGACAGAACTCCACCAGGCTTGAAGCGACCTCCTACGCTACCATACTTAGTTCCAATTTTGGGCCACGCCTTTGAGTTCATGAAAGATGGGCACAATTTCATGTCGAAGACGTCGTGAGTTACCACTTCCTGTTGAGATCTTTCCATTAACCATACCCAGGCAATACATAGACAGAGCAATCCCGGTGAGGATCGTCTTACCAATTTTCTCCAACTATGTTGTTTCTGGTCCTGAAAATGTTCTGGCTTACTTTCGAGAATCTCGAAGTCTCTCAACCACTTCCCGAAGTGTCATTATCATGAAGAATGCGTTTGGATGCCCAGCTCATTTGGTACATCAATTCGAACCTCGCGAGATCCCCCTAGGAACCAAGCCAGAGGACAACATGGAGCATCAAATACTTCGAGCCCTCAACACTGGTCTTTCAGGAACGCACTTGGAGGGTCTTGCGGCTAGGTTTCAGGATTCTTTAGGCGAGAAGATTGAGAAAGCCTTTTCAGATGGTGATTTTGCAACCAAGTGGAAAGAATTTCCTGATCTCAGCAAATTTGTGGAAAGCCACGTGTTTGAGGCAGCAGTACAGGCCATGTTCGGAACACACATGCTCGCCCTGAACCCTACTTTTACTGAGGATTTCTTAAAGTTCAACAGTAACATTGGCACGCTTTTCATGGGTCTTCCAAGGTTCATGAATCCTAGTGCTTGTAAAACAAGAGAGAAAATGGTAGAGAACATCAAGCGTTGGTTGAATTTCACATCCGAGAATTGTCCAATCGAAAGCTTCGAGGATATAGACTGGGAGCCATTTTATGGTAGCAAGTTTACCCGCGAGAGACAAGTTCTGTTGACGAGGCGGGGTATTGTCGATGAAACTGCTAGAGCTGCCGAAAATTTTGCTTTCATGTGGGCGTAAGTCATTGAATCCTTTCCACTATAGCAGTTGCTAATCAAGCTACATTGCGACTGCGAATACAATGCCAGCGGCAACATGGTGTCTAATCGAGGCTCTCCATGACCCAAGTCTCAAGCAAAGATTGCAACACATTCTCCCAGCAGCGATCCAATCAGAATCTACCACCTCGGGAAAGCTGCCCAAATTCAATATTCTGAAACTTTGCGAAGAACCTCTATTCTCATCTGTCTACGCAGAAACACTTCGCCTGAGGGTGGCAGTAATCATTGTTCGGCAACCATCAATTGACAACTTCTCTTTCCGTGGTTGGCATATCAAGAAAGATGAGGTGTTAAGTCTTTCGACTCGCACAGAAGCTATGAATGAAGACGTCTGGAACTCAAGCACGCATCCTCTGACAGAGTTCTACTCTGATCGTTTCATCGTGGACACCAATGATCCAGATAGCGGTCCCTTTAAGGGGAATAAAGTGAAGAACAAAGATAGGAAGCCTTATTTCGCTTTGGATGGATCGTCAAACGGGGCTTGGATTCCTTTCGGTGGCGGAAATCATCTTTGCCCTGGTAGACATTTCGCGAAGAGGGAGATTATCACTACGGTAGCATTAGCTTTAAGTGCTTACGATATGGAATTGATCGATGAAGAAAAGGGCAAGCCGACAGTGGATATGAAGTGTTTCGGGTTTGGTACCATGCCTCCAAACAGACCTGTTCCCTTCAGAATTCGGCGGCGTTGAGACTGACGTCGTAGACTGACGTCGTTAGTCGTCCACTTGCAGAATAAAAGGATATATCAAAAAATGCTGCTCACCCCTTTTCATTGTTTTATGACGGCACTGACGTAGCAGAACCACACAATCTGTAAAGACCTCCTTCAGACACTAATTGGAACTCAACTGCTGCTTTCAACCAGTTAGTCACTTGCTAGTCTCATTGCAACACATCTGGCTCTTCTTCTGAGCCCCTCCTGATTCATCAAGAAATGCGATCTTGAAGCTGGCAGTGGCATCCTACGGAGGATGAAGAACGAAGGTTTTCACGCCCGGGTAAGGAGACAACAACATCAATGATTACGGCGTATACAACCAATGCTTTAAGAAGTCGACGTTTTTTATAAAACAAAACGATACCCACGATGGAGTTTGACGACGATTTGGGCAGATTTAGGGTAAAGGTGACTTTGTCAGAAGTCTAGTGAAGTTTAGGATTCAGCATAGAGACTCACCCATTAGAGACTTGGTTGAATGCGATAGTATTGCTGATCTGACACCGTGTACTGTAAAATGATAGGCGAATTGGCATATTGTATCATAGTATAAGAAATCAATTTAAACTATCATCATTTTCTCCTGCATTCACATCTTTCAGCTCAATCAACTCTTCCTCGATTTAGTTGAGCTCTTCAAATTAAAAATTTCTTTGCATGGGCTCTTCATCGCATTACTGATTACTGAAGGCGAGGACTGGGAGATATTTACTTACTGGGGGCCCTCCAATTTCTACGTTCTTCATTCTTATTTCGTTGAATGTTCTTATCTAGCTTGTCAAGAGCTTTTGTGCTACGGGCTTCCAATCTCGCCACATTCTTTAAGCCATCAATACGAGCAAGCTAGACGTCCCAATGATTTTCATTTTAGATACCCGATGCATAATGTTCCATCTCGTCCGCTCGATCAGCGTTTCGCCGAGTTCCTCTTCTTGGCTCTCACTCTCACATCACCAGCTGGATGAGGTGCCCCTGCTTCCATCCCTTTCTTAATTATCCACTCCCCATTAGACTTCTTCGGGCCCAGGAAATCAATATCCCAGAACGTGACAACAGCAGCAACAAAAGTCAAGACCTCCCTCTCAGCAAACAAGCGTCCCTTGCACATACTGTACCCTCCACCAAAAGCATACAGATGCCTTGGACTCTCCGCCTTCTCTCTATTCTCGTGTCTCGGATCTGTGATAATAAATCGTCGGGGATTAAATTCTTTTGGGTTTTCCCACAGCCTTGGGTCGGTGTGAGCGGCACCATTGTGGACACATACTACATTGCCGGCTTTGAGCTCGTACGATCGAGGAGTAGCTCCTTGACCGCGAAGTAGTGCTGCATCAGACGGGGACTCGGTGATTGTGAAGTCTTCTTCAATGTACTTTTGCTCGACACCCACGATATCTTGACGCATTGTTTCAAGCCATGTAGATTTGGTGAGAGGGCACTGCCGTGATAGAGCCGCGTGATCAATTGATGCCTGACCTGTGGGGAGTGTTTTTACGTGAGGAGCCACTTCGGCACGAATATCAAACAACAAGTCGGCACAGGAGTAAATGTGTACGAGTGTCCAAAACGTGATGATGTTGGCGTTCTGTTACAGCATCAGTTTCGTACATCTACCAAGCTCGCTCCACATCGCTGACCGTATGAAGACCCCAAAAGAGACTTAGAATATTGGCGATCGCAGCTTTCTCTGCTTCTTTCCCACCGGTTCTCCAGGTCCGATGTTGCATCTTTGCCAGCTCACTGACATCACTCATATCTTCCCAGCCGGGAAGTGGAGTGTGATTGTCTTCAATTGCTTTATATGCTTCATACCACATCTCCATCGCTTTTTTGGATCTGTTGAGAGCGTCACGAGCATTGCGAATCTTCGAGGTAAAAGGAGGAAGTCCGGTGATCAAGAGAGGAAATTGAGAATCGAAAACGAAAACGTCATCCATAAGCTGGGGGCATTTTTCGATGAGTGCTTGGCCAAAAAATGCTGGTGCAGAGCAGAAGTATGCCCAGCGGGTTACCAGACGGAAGAAATCGACTTCACTTTCCTCTCCTTTTTCACCAACCACGGTTGGAATCGATCCATTCTCCCAAGGAATTTGCTCAAGGGCGAACGAACTGATTGTCTCACCCACTGCTCTCGCTGTGCGATCGGATGCGTCTGTGATTGTGGCTTCTGTCATCAAGATATTGAGATTTGAAGAGATGTGTGAGTATAGTTCGGGGACTTTGGCAGTTGTCCCCTCATCTCCGAACCCATGTTTGGCAAGCCAGTGAATTAATGGTTTGTTTGAGAGCACAGTCGCACGCTGGGCAAAAACCTGTTTTACAAGTGATGGCATGAGGACTTGGTAATGCTTGTAACCGACAAGTTTAATAGCAAAAGCGCCGTCTTTGGACTTATCCCTAGCATAATCAGCGATGTTCAAGGATACTGGTACACGGGAGCAAACCTTGCTGCTGTGAAAAGTCCAGCATTATCGAATGTATACGAAAACCCGTGACCAATCCATGGCACCCAATGGGGCAACATTGGGGGTTCTTTTGTGACATCTTTCTTTTGAGCGTATGAGTACTTTGAACTCGTCCATATTCGGTAGGATAACGAGACGATTGCGAAAAGTATCAAGACTAAATGGATTGGATGGTGAGAAACCAAGTGCCAGGCATCTTCGCTTTGAGCCAACGCGTGGATTGCCATTGTACTTGATTACCAGAGAGATGTGCTTGAATCGAGGAGAGATCTAAGCGTAGTAATAGCAAGAAGGACAATGAAAAAATCACTGGAGATACACCCAAACGCACAAGCAATGAGCTGTTGTCATTTTTACTATGCTTGTGGTCCCCAATATGCGGACGTAGCGAGGGGACAACAAGGAAACCACGCGCGAGCAGATGATTTGCTGCTCTCGTTGCGCGAAGCTCACGGGCTATCCGCACAACTATAGTAGCTCCTGAGTTCCTTGTCTCATCCTGCCATGTTGCATGTTAGTAGGTCTTGACAACTCTACTTTCGGGGCCCTTCCCGAAAAGTGGTGGGGTCAACTCCCACTTTAAGCGACAAGTATCCTCAAGGGTGGAAAGCATTCGATGGTACAGCGATTCATTGTTGTCCTTTAGCTAGCAGGGGATTAGGAGACTTTACTATAAATCGTAATATCTCGAGAGCGCCTTGACCACCTCTTTACTACATGGGTAATATCTGCCTAGCTATAGACCTGGTTACCGCCAATGTGTAGAAGTACACCTAACCCCCTGCTAGCTCTATGACAACAAGAATACTTATCTGCTGTACCTCCGTTAAAATTTATCTTAGATCATGGCAGTGTAGAGTGGTTAAAACTACTCCGTAACCGATGATCTGTTGCCACCGATTGACCAATATCTGTAGTTGGCCGGTAGTATCATGAGTGGATAACGTCTATTCACTGTCTGTGCACTCACTCAAAGCTTTACTTATTCAGGGAATAAAGCTGGGTGGGGATATTAAGATATGATTCGTTTATGACCGCTGTCTGCATGGAAATAACTATAAGTAGCACAGACAGCGGTTTGTAAATTATTTATCACCTTTACGAAGTTGATCAAATAATCAAAACTCATATATTTATTTATATGTGACGTGCCGTCACCCCCACCGCGTTTCATGTTTCCGTGCAGATGTCATCAATTGAATATCATCCCTACATATGAATGAACAATTGGTCTTACTCTTTGTAAATATACGATCATCAGAATATAATAAATTAAAATAAAAGCAGCCCGTCAGGAAGTTAAGGTAATACTAACCTCCCATAAAATGAAAGATTATTAAAAGCTGAAGAAGAACGGGCCGATGGCTAGAACAGGGAGAAAACATACTGAGATAGTGGGAATCTATTCATAAAATTATGAATTATAATTATCAAAGAACTAAAAACAGGTGCATACGTAGGCATTCCGATATAGGGAGAACTGAAAATCACAGGATCTCGCTTCTGTGAAGTTTCAAATACTTCTTAATACTATAACGCATCCTCGATCACACCATGAATTCAAACCCACTCCTTTCTCTCCTACTGTAACCTAAAAATATGAAATTGTTATTCCTGCCAGCTGTTCCGTTGTTCCTATCAATACTTTCTTAAGTATTGATATTATGTGCATTTGATTGGTTGACTAAAGTCTCTGATTCGTAACTGCCGGAGTTCCCAGCTAAGAGGACATAAATCAACCCCCAATAGGCTATCATTATTTGCTGGGTGCAGATACTGGTAAATCGCAGGTAGAAGATAGATATACTACCGAATTTGAGAATTTCACAGGAATCTATGTGGTTGGCAGTCAATACTGATCTAAATAGCGATATTTGTTAACGAAATAAGATACAGTCTGATCATGCTTCCCTCACTTCCTAGTCTGGACAAAGTCGGGCCTTCGCCTCACCTCATCTATTTCCTCATTCTAACAACTCTTTGCCCCAGTCTTCGCAACAGCCGTCGTATACGCTCCATCTTTATCCCCAAGACACTCCGCCACAGTAACCATCTTCAAACCATTCTTCTTCGCCCAATCGATCGTCCACGGTGCAAGCGTATTCGCCGTACTCGGAATCGTCTCATGCATGAGAACGACATGTGGCCCGACAGTCAACTTCTTTTCCGAACTGGCAGGGGTCTCTTTATTCCAATCCCCGGAATCAGTATCCCAGGTCACAATTCGGTAGCCTAGGCCTTTGAGTACGTTGATAGTTTGACCTCCTGTGGCACCGCCCGGTGGGCGCATGTATGTTGGTTTTACGCCGAGGATGTTGGAGAGTGCTGTTTCGAGTTTACTCATCTGGGTGGTGATATCGGCGGCAGATAAGGTGTTCAGAGCTTTATGATCCCAGGTATGAGACCCAATTTGATGTCCAGCGGCGAAGGTGGCGTTCAGGATGGATGCTTGAGAGTAGATGCAATTATACAACGTTCCGGTGACGAAGAATGTTGCTTTAGCACCAGCGTCGTTAAGCGCCTTCACAATTGAAGAGTGATAGGTCCATGGTCCATCGTCAAAAGTTAACGCGATTGTGTTTGGTTCCGTACATTTCGTGATGATTGTTCCTGCTGCAGGGCCTGCTCGAGGAGTGATTTGAGGGGAAGCTGCTACTATGCTTGCGAGGAAGAGCAATGAGAAATGCATTTTGGAAGTAGCTTGACTGATGAAACGAGAGACTTGCATGAATGTCAGGGTGATCTTTATATCTATTTTCTGGCTCACCGAAATGAGGCTGTTCGGTTCAGCCAGGGGGATGCCAAGCCGGCCTGAAATCGGGGGAACGGAACGCAATTTAGGATAAAGTTTAGTGTCAATATCCTTCTTCATGCCGTCACGAGAACCATATTCTTTTGACAAAGCCACTCTCCCTTGGCCAGTCGTCCTAGCTGGTGATATCAATTGCGCCTTATCCCCGGAGGCTTAGCCCAAAACATTCCAAAACAAAAAGGACCGAAGGAGCCTGCAACAGTATATTATCTCAGTTTACTCGGGAAACGAAGCTGGTTAAGAATTACACTAAAAATCATACTTCACTGCAAAAGTATGAGTCGATCCACCATCAACAGGCATATTCATATAGCCCCAATCCATCATCCCGTCTACAATCATCGAATCATGAGAAACCGTCCCATTCTCGGCAGGCAAGGAAACAACACCCCTTGTCCCAGCAGGACTCGTCACAGCCAAATAGAATCCGTTTGAATCCCGAGTCCAGCTAACGTCAATCGGCCCAATGGGGGTTGCAATTCGTCCCTTTGCCCATTGCACATCACCTGGGATCGGTTTCACGCTCCATGTTGAGAATCCAGGACCAGTAGGCATGATTCCAAGAACATAATTCGTCAATGCAGGTGTAACGCCAGTTCCCCATCCGTGTGCCATCGATGTAAATCCATCCTCGTATGGTATCCCATTGGCTCCAATACCCTCCCACGTCGTAATTCCCGGATCGTGTGTTGACATCCACCCATAAAGCCTTCGAATCTCTTCCAAAGCGCTGTCTGCGAGACCTGTCTTGAATCGAGCTTCGATTTCAAAATACGAGATGAAAGCGTAGACTCTTTGTGAGAATGGTCCGATCACATCGTTGTCATAGAAGGAATTTCCATATGGCCGAGCGTGGTGTGTCGAAAGGTAGGACAAAATTGACTTTGCCCGAGTAGAATCCGCTGCCCCACTCAAGATACTTAAACTGTTACCGTCTTGAGCATGAGTTTTACATAGTTTACTACCGCAGGATCCATCGTAAAACGCCCCGGCAGAATTATCAAACAGTCCATTCATAGCAGCGGAGACCTTTCGTGCACGTGCACTCCATCGATAAGCATCGTTCTGATGATCAAGATATCGTGCAATCGAGGCAGCATTGTCGAGTGCAATCACATACAGAGCATTGTAATATGTGACTGGTCCTGTTCGAGGAAGAAATGCGTAGTCCCCATAGCCATGCGCGACTCCGAACAGTTTGTTCAGAAGACCGGTTGAGGGGTCGGTCGTGGTGGGATAGAAATTATCCAGAACTCGCTGAAGATTTGGGTAGTACTTGATGATGTAATCGAAGTCTCCAGTATACATGAAGAGATCATAGCTGCAGGTTACCCACCAGAGAGGATAGTCAAAGAGCGGGAGGGTATAATTGACACTTTGGTAATCAGCCGAGCCCCGTAACTGGCGTTTCAACCTACATTGAAGCTGGAGGAAGCCATCCATCTGCCCTTTGGTGCTCTGCAATATCCGCCAAAACATTTTTGGTGGCTTCCGAAGTATCGTGGCTGACATAAGAAGTCCTTGAAGCGACTGCTAGGTCACCAATATACGGATCCCGGTCCCTTTTCGCGCCATCGTGAAGAACGAGCTTTCCTACCAGACTTGGGCTTCCTGCCCTTCGTGGATCTGTGTCCTCCAAACGAAACGTGTCAGTACACATGTCATTGGTATAAACTCCGTCGTACCACCATTGATTAAGTTGATCGTCTGAGCTCTCAAAGAAGCCAGTGAAGGTGTCAGCTGTTCCAAGAAATCCGGTGAATTCGAGGCTCATAGAATCAATAGATACCTGGCCTTGGGAGGACGTGTATGGAGCATCTTCTGGAAGAGCATCAAGATAGATCTTGACATATCGGAATCCATGAAGACCGTCATTACAGACTTTTTCTGGGAATTCGCATCCCCGCTTCGCAGTCCAGGTGTATGAATCACGACGAACGGCAATTTGATCAGATCCTGGAGTGATTGTTTCGCCCTAGATTGTCAGCACTGAAGGAGGAAGAGGAGGCTAACATACATTATTCGATCGCGAGAAGTCACTCACGTTACTGAGGAACTGGAGGGTTTCGGAGAATGCCAATCGGATACCAGGAAGACCTCGACTTGTACTATATGCTCCCCCAAAGTTTATCGACAAAAGTCCCGCGATGTTCTGGCCAAAATCGACGACAATAACCGGTGTAATGTCTGACTGTGCCGTGGCTCTTCTAGTCAAAAGCGTCAATTCTTTGCCGGTAACCAAACCGTCTGGATTGGTGACGTTTCCACGAGTATAGTTTCCGAGCACGCGTACGGGTCGCACAAGCTCATTTGGGGGAGATCGTATGTATTTTTGCCAGTCATCTTGGCGGTTCAATTGGGTTTGGTAGTGGTAATCGGCAAGAGTGGGGGATATTACAAGAAGGGTAAAGACGCGTGTCCAGGATAACATGATCGCGATAAGAACTCGCGATAAGAACTTTAAAGAGATGCTGCATTTATCTTAATCAATACATGGATGTCGCGATGGATTTTCATATATTTCCTGTCTCGGGAGCGGCAGCTTGAGCACAGATGTCTAGTGGAAGGTTCTTGCCGCGGATCTTCAAGATACTAATACAGTAGATAATTGGAGGGCGACCACTGTGGACTCTAAGGAAAAGGGGTAGCGTAACTCATGTCCGGCACATTATATAAATGCGCATGACCCAAATACTCTTTGCTGGCATTGGGAAGATCTTCTAAGTCAAAATGATCAGACATACCTGTTGGCATATGGTGCATCCGTCATGTGAACCTCGTTTGCTGAGGGGTGTGACCACAATCCCAGTGGCTTCTATAAGTGCATGTGTGTGTTGAATTCCATGTATGCCTTCCAAAAAGTGATGTGTCTAATTCTCTATCTAGATAAAGCTTAGCTCTGTGGGGTGTCGATGATAGTGTATTATTTGCGCTGCTGACGCTTGACATCACGGAGCAAATCTGTCTCGGATGCACAAGTTGCCAGATGATTGATACAAGCCGGCCCTCGAGCCTAGAGGAGGGGCCCGGGACCGGCTTATCATCATCTAAGATATGAGCAGTTTATCTGTGGAAAGGAAAAACATTTTCAAATGACCTGGAACAGTCCCTCATTCTGAAAACCAACTTGGAGACCTGCAGAAGTTCGGTTCGTAGAGTTCTCTTTGTTTATCTCAATCTTCGCCCACTCTCGAAATTCCGTTATTAACCATATGAGATATCTACTTAGCTGGGTGCTAGAAGAATGATGAGGGAGAGCAAGTGGATAGGAAGCTCGATATTGGTGCAGACCATTGGTAGACATAACTTTCTTGGACCATATTCAGCGATACGATACAGATTGCATAGAAGAACCTATTTGTTATCGTCCTTCTTGAACTAGAAATGAAGCCGCCAGTATCAAGACTCCTTTACGATTTGCAGGTCTCGTCATACCAAGACAAAAGCGTCACGCAGAACCCAGTGCAGCCTGGCCAAGCCAACATTCGACCCCGTCATCAGCGTCAGCTCAGGAACTACGCCGCAATATTCAAGTTATATGATATATCATAATTCTTTGCTACTCCCATGTTTGTTCGGAAATACAATCCAATACCCGTTAAGAAATTAGTTAATATGACATCGATTCATGAACGTGTCCAGGCTGCTTCTGCTCAGAATACCAACCTTCTCAAAACCATTTCTGAGACAGAGTACTCTGTGGCTGCGCATCAGCAAGCGACTCAATACATCAATGCGCTCAGAAAGGACATAGCAGATCATGAGGACAAGCTGAAAGAGATGAATCGTCACGTTGACAAAGAATATGCCGATCACAAAAAGTTTCGAGACTCGCACATGAAAAGGCTAGCATTCAAGCTAGGAGGGAAGAAAGAGAAATTCCAAGCCGATGCATCGAGAGAAGAGAAAGAGTGGCTAGATGCTGTTGGTAGGTCAGTTTCTCATTCACCTGGTTCAGAATTGACTTGATATAGCAACGCAACTGAAAACGAAGCAAGGGCTTGAACATCTGAACGTCAATCTTGCCGATGCTACCAAGATGAGCTCGGAATTTCGAGGAGTTATAGAACTACATAACCATGCAAAATCTGAATTAGATGCTCTATACAAGTCGCTTTTCGATGGCCCAACGCCCGATATCTTGGAAGAAGACGAGCGAGAAGAAGATGTGGCCAGAGCTGAGAACAACTATCATACCGTGGCATTACGTCTGAGCACAGAGAAACATGCCAGAAATATTCTGACAGAAGCCGAGAAATTCCTAGCCAAAGCTTTAGGCGACATTTCCGATGCAGAGAGCCATGCTACGATGGATATGTGGGGAGTCGGTGGAACGTTTGCAGAGATGGCCGAGCACAGTGCCTTGAGTCAATGCCAACAGCACGTTTCTCAGGTCGAGCAACTCATCTCACAGGCTCAGCGTGTTCAGCCAGCTGTGCAAAAAATTGGAGACATGAGGATTGCGCAGATGAATTTTATGAGTAATGTGGTGTTTGACAACATCTTTTCTGATATGCATATGCGAGAAAGGATCCAGGAGTCGGGAAATCAGCTGAAGGCTGCTCGGACGGCATTACAACGAGAACTGGGAGCTTCGGATCGGAGAAGAGATGATGTTCGGAAGGAATTGAATGCGTTGCAAGGGGTGTTAGACAAGAAGAGAGTAGAGCTGCAAGATTGTCGGAAAGCAGCGTTTGAGAGGGCTGCGTGTCTACCGGGATATACTGACGAGCCACCTAGATATTCTTGAGCTTGGTATACTGTTAAGGTTTTCGTCAGTTAACTATCTGGAATTCAGCGGTAATACGGTCTTCAAAGCCTCTGGAATGAAATATTAATTGGTGCAACCGATGAATGGATCTTCTCATATATATACTCGGAGTGAGTTCACGAGTGAATACTATTTTGAATTCAATTGGATGACAATAAGATCGGTGACAAGTGACGACTGCGGTGCAGCATGGCTACGTGCCCCATACAGCTTAATATCCCACAGTAGGGCATCCTTCAGTCATATACAGGCTGACATCCTGTAATGATACACCTTCTGGAAAAGTACATGCGCCGTCTGTAAGTAATTTCACGTCTCTATTACATCGCCCGCTTGGAGACCAGAGCAAACATATCTTGCTAAGTCCTCTTATTCTGCCGGTATCTGAAAACAGCGATGTGCCTTCGAAGCCCGTTCTATCATTCCGTACTCTTTTGCAACTCTAAGATGCAGGAGCATCAAAACGTGTCTGCGATTCCGTTGGGACGACTTCGAGAAACACCCAGATCTCCCCAATCTCAGTAGGTACTTATCACGGAAGGATCCGACGGTCTAAAAACATCATTATCAGTTATCCTCGGCCAATGGAAGAATCGAATCTCCTTGTTTTAGACGATCTCGAGAATGATATCTTCTATCTTGAACGCTTTGATGCTTACTTTTATGGTTCTTCATCATCTCGATCATCCTAGCGACTCGACACGACGAAGCTTTAAATAGACCTATCTGGCCTCGAGATCCAAAGACTTGGCCCATTGTGTTGTTACTCCTCGTAACGGCCGTTCTCGCCATGCTGGTCTCGGTAGCATATGTCCTCTACTACTCCCTGTGCTTCAAACGAGCTTTCGATAGCTAGAAAGTTGTCGCCGTCGGTTGTTCGCTTTTCCTCGTCTTTACTTTCTTATATAGATGGGAAAATGATGTCTCAGATCTTTGGAAATTGGTCTTGTGACGATATTGCTGCGCAACTTCAAGCTAGTGGTGAGACGAAGGTGGAATTTAGTAAGCTGTGTTGGATTAAGTAAGTACTCTTTGAGTATTCTTAATGTAGCAACAGCTAATGCCCATCCCAGGAGGTATGTTGGGTGATCTCGCTGGTTGAGACAAGTCTAAAAGTGATATCCTCATTCATTATATTACCATCTATTTGAAAAATAAGAAGAAAGTCAGAGCCAAGCTGCAACTTGCTGATGCACTTAGAGAAGGAGCTATAGGTTTCTTGGACGTCTTTGTGTAAACGGTACTTTGAGGTAATAGATGAACTAAGGATGATGGTATGGCTGATGTGAGTCGACAGATTTGAGGGTGTTACTGTGACAGCGCTCAGTGTTATGAGGGTCGAAAGATCCGAGAGTAGTCGTGTAGTCCAGCGTGAATCAATATTAACGAGCTTCCGAACAGTGTATTCTCTAATTCCATATTTGGTACCTTTTCCAAAGAATATGTAAGGCTCTGAATCTTCTTCTTCCATTGAGATACTTTCTACTCTCCCTAACTCGAATGGAAATAACGAAATGGGATCACATTTTTTGTTTCTAAAAACCCCATCAGAGGTTGTTTTGTTCTTGCATTCCGAAATTTTGCAACAGACTATGATGAGCACAAGCGAGAGTCGACCGATCCTGCAGTTTCTTGGTCTCCTTGCAGTACCCTTCTTTGCACTTACTAAATGATTATTAAATGCTGATATCTAATTTGGAATCTGATAGGAAATGATAATTATATTATTCATCTTCGTACTCATGCTCTTTCCTTGATGACCCCAACAGAGTAAAAGATATTTCCCCTCAACTCTAGCTGTACAACAAAAATGGCACCTTCGAATTCATACAACTACTTTACTCTACTGCCATTATCTCCTTGTCAACAACCCAAAAGTATTTCACGCATTCTTCTTCCGAAATAGCTACGATATTATGTTCAGCTGCCTCTTTTTTCTAACTCTTGAATTTATGTTCAACCTATCTGGACTTCACTCTCCTCGTCCGTCAAGTCAGCAGCATGTTCCTCTGTCTCCTTATCCACTTCACCTAGGTCCTCTTTAACCTTATCACTACAAAATATTGGCTCTGGTAAAGAAATCACAATCGCTGGAGTAGTCGCATGTCGCGTTTCAACTTACTCGGTCTCATTTTCGTTCAATGACGTAGCATCCATCTTCCTCAGCTTGATCTCCGTTGTTATTACTGGCTCTAGTGGAGCCTCCCTTGGTTGGCAAGTCTTGAAAGCTTTAGTAAGAATATTTACCTTTCTAAATCTTGGTCAGTCTAGGTTTCTTTCTTATTTCCTCTATATATCTCACTCTCAATCTGATTATTATCATACAAAAACCTGACAATGTTCGGTAGTCGCCTTGTTAGTCTAGCCCCTCCACTACCCAAACAAGAAATCGACTGGGCTGGCATAGCTGGCCTCGATCTGGGTGGAGCTGGTATAACCTGTAAAGCTGCCGACGGCCCAGCAGTTGAAGGAGAAGAATCGCTAGCCAAGAATGTGTAGTTGAGGATGATGTGATCCAGGAAGTTGTCTCTGTGATCAAGAGTAAGAAGGTTGACAATGCTATTCCGGCTGTCAAAGAGGCTGCTCCGATCAAAAAGAGGAAAAAGGGTTTGATAAAGTAGTAGGTGATGAGTGATGTGGACAATGTAACATGAGCACTGAAATCTGAGACGGGCATAACAATGAGGAATGACCGGCTTTCAAACGTGGTTTGAGACCAAAGAGAATTTACAGTTATGGATATCTTTTTTGCCAACCAGCACCAGCATGTATTCCAAAAAAAAATCTGGTAGAGTATTCACACAAAGCCTCGCTATATGCTTTCAGCGAGCATGGAGGTTGTATTGCGATATTTACGAGTAACAAGAACGAGTAAGTGAGAACTGTGAGAAGAGGTGAAGGTCGAGCTCGTTGTTATCAATTCAAGTCCCGACTCGTTCTCAGCTTTACAGACTCTCGATAGGTATGTAGGAGCTATAGTTTCGTAGAAGGCACCGCGGACAGGTGGCGAGTCTAGCCCATCGCTTTGATGTGGGTTTGGGGCGCAGGATGTGGAGTTGGTTTTGGATTTGTGTGTGTGCGTGTGAACAAGATATACATATGGAGAGGATATGGTTATGCGAGAAGGGATTAGTAGGATCGGGGATGCATACGAGGTCGGCGACTTCTATGATGGTGACCATTATTGACGTGTAGTATACAGAGTACAAATGATAGGCAGGCTGAAGTCACTCTGCGCTACATTCAATCTGAGCCTAGAATTGAGTGAACGAAAAACGACAACATACCATAATCCACGAGAGTTTCTATGAACAAGAAAAGGAAGTAAAAAAGCCGACCAGACCAAAGGCCTCAAGCTTGATTCCTACTATTCTAGGGAACTCCTCAAATGGCGGGTAAACGGAGTAGAAACGCGAAACGAGATTAATAAACCTGAGATCGGACAACATGTTACTGCTATTATCGGAGACGCGTGAGCAGGAATTTCGAAGTGAAGCCGAAACAGTAGCAGCAAGATAGAGGGAGAAGCGATACAGTGTCCGAAGTTGAAATTATTGTAATGAAGCTCGCTTTTTTGATAGGGGTTTGTGGGTGACGAGAGTGTGAAGAAGGATAGAGGGAGGAGGAGCGAAGGATGAAGAAAACGGGTGCTATCGTGTGGTAAGGGGAGAGAGGCGAACTTTGCAGCTTGGGGTATGCTGGGAAGTAAACAAAGAGCACGAGTTGGCTTTTAACCAAGAGGTATCTTGTGGGCTGCCTAGTTGAGCATTAGACTCAAGCTGGATTTAGAAGCAGGGCGAGGACACATGTTTTAGAAGTGCATGGTAGACCGAACATGGAAGACAAAAGGGATGGCAAAACCTATAGAGTTGGAAAGGGTGCATAGGAACGCAAACTTGCAAAGGAAGATGGCCGTCTACTGCAAAGACCAGAGAACGTAGACGAAGTGTGTAGTTCAACTCGATTTGACAATTTCTCATAGAAAAAAATTGGTTTCCCCAGTATCCCCAACGCCAGGCATGACATTTGGAGAGAGACAAAATACTTGCTTCCTCCTCGCGAATTAGGATATCTCAAGAACATAATCAAGATTTCCACCTCCCTGTGGTATTATCCCAATCTCCCATAAGCGATACTCACTTCTCATTGTCATTTTACTCGTGATCATCAGGTAATTCCTCAAATCTTCCCTCATGAAAAGCTTTCTCCACCGGATTCTGCACGTTCATAACGCCAGTTTTCTTTAGCCTAACTCAGTCACTGATTAGCCACATTCCATATTCTCTACTCTTGTCAAGTCTCTCAGGCAAAATTAACCAAGAAAACATACCTCTCAAACAGCACAAACAGCTTCTCAGCCTCCCTTTCCTTCTCCTCTAGAGTCATCTCTATCTCCTCGTGCTTCTCTTCCATATCCAGAAACTGGCCCGTAACCGGATTTATCCTTCCAGCGAGATTATTGCTATCTTGACTCGCTCTTTCTTTACTACTCTCACTACCCGTACTCCAAGCTTCAAGAGCATTCTCGGGAATTGGGACGTTGTGCTGAAACAGGAATCCGGAAGCGAAACCATAGCCCACATTCTGTACAAAGATCTTTGGGTCCTTAAAAGAGAGGTCGAAGAAGAGTGTTGAAATTGACTCGCGGACTTGCGGCGTTGTGGGGTTGGATGTTAAGCGCAAGAGCTTGGAGGAGAGGGTTTCTGTTCGGCCGAGGATTTCCTTGCGGTCTTCCTCTGTAGGGAGAAGAGCGTTCTGTAGATGGATCTGAACATCTTTGGGGGCGAATTCGTATATTTTGCGGAGTAGTTGCAGGATGGGCGAGACATTGTGTTCGAGTTCGTCGTCCTCGTAGAAGTTTACGCCCTTTTCGAGAATCTCGACGAAGCGATCTACGTTGATGTTTGATGATGATTTCGGGAATAGTAAGGCGATATTGTCCTTCTCGTCCAACGGCACATTTAGCAATGCATTGATTAAAGAGCCAATCGGTGGTTCCAGCGGCTTTGTACTCGAAACTTCGCGTTTCGTGAGAAGGATTAGAATGGGTTGAAGAGCTGGCGAAAAAGCCCGAATGCGCTGTGGACAATGGTGCGTGATATTGAACATCAATTTCGCCGTTTCAATCAGCGCCATGTCTTCCATGGGGTTGTCTTGGGCAGGCTTCTTATTTCCATGTTTCGTGGTATATTGTTTTGCATGCCGACCAAGATTCTGACATATGTACTCCGCGAGATAATACTGGTCGACCAATTTCTCAAGATTGAGATTCGTGTTATAGGTTGTGAGGAAGATTATTCGTGAGACTAAAAATTCGTCGTCTCTGCTATCATTCTTCAGTTTCAGGCAGGCTTTTTGTGAGTAATCCAGGTCGACGAGTATTTGTCGAGTTTCGGGTTTGAGGAGGAGGGCATTGGCTAGGCATCGTAAAGCATTGCGGGAGGTGGTTAAGGAAGGACTATTGAAGGCGTGTCGAGTTAATGTTTCGATGCCCTGGGAATCGTCAGTTCTGTAGATATACACGGAGGAAAGTGGCTTGCCTCGTTCGTGAATATAGGATCTGAATTCGAGGGATCACGACCAAAGATTTTGACTTGTTCCAGTACTGCATCTCGTTCTGCTAACGTCAGCTCATACTTTCAAGAGGATCAAACCCGTACGATGTGGTAATAAGGCGATCTTCTCAAGATCTGCTGCCAGCGTGTCCATAAGTTTGGTGACCTCTGCTAGTTTTGCTGTTCAGGTCAGCGTGATCTTTCTCTGCCTTCGAACTTCTCACCTGGTCCGGTCAAGGTCAAATCCACAGACGACACAGAAGCTCTCGGGCTCGTACTGGAAGGCATCGTGGTGGACCTCTCGCAGAATTGTATAGTCCAGGGTTAAGGATATGATGTGATTGTAGGATCGCAATCTCCGGCGCAAGAAGAACGGTGGTAGAGGAGCTTGCTCTCAGCAGCTGCAGATTCGCGGAGCACGTTGACACCAAGTTCCCAAGTCTGAGAATGTGCTCCTACAAGCCCAGAGTATGCTGATACCAATAGTTCCTTTCAGACTTCCTTCATTTCACATCCACCCTCCAGGAATTGTGTTGCCGCGGCTTCAAGCTCAGAGCTGGGGTCGGTTCAAGCAATGAGCTTATGCACAAGTCAGACTCGAGCTATAATAGCAAATGACTTCCTTCTTGCCCATAAATTCTGAATCCGCTTGCCTAGTTATCCTCGTCGTTCCTTTTTCTGTGCGGCAACGTGATGCGGTGTGGTGATGATGTTATATGCCGGTGATTTGGTTTGTGTGGGCTCTGTAACTGGAAGATGCTGTGCTGTAGTGGGTGTGTCGTACAAACGTATAAAGATGTAACCGTGTTCGTGCTACCGCGTGTGACCATACACGGCCCTATGGAATCGACCCGATGGTGGTGTGCAGGACCAAGTAAGGGAAATCATTCGGGGGTAAAGCTGGGATCGTGATGGCGGGGTACTCGTGGAGGGAGGAGCAGTGAGGCTTTGAAAAGACGGTGGAGCGGATGGATGCTCTTTTGAAGCTATTTCCAGTTATCGTAGGAGGAGATGAGAAGCCCCTGCTGTTCAATGACAACTGTGTATTCGGGCGTGAGGTTTGGGTACGTATTTGGGATGTCTACGGAGCTTGAACCTGGTCTCCGCGGGGTGTAAGCCCGGGGAGTTTTACCGAACATTTAGCGGTCACAAGCCTGCGGATTCAAGACCTCGCTTGATTATAACAGCTTTGTTTACTTCCATGAACATTCTTAGACTCTGCAATTCTGGCATCATCGTCTTCTTGAAATTGTATTTAGTTTGAATCAATTGATGCTTGGTGGATTTTGTCTTGGGGCTTGATCAGTAATGGCTATACATGAATTTACATGCTCCTCGCGTTTAGTACGACTCAGAGAGAGTTCAAAAACACTAGTATTTCAGTCTACCAAAGAAAAATATACGTGTATGTCGAGGTGGTAACTTGGTGTAAAGAGCCGTTTCAGATAAGCATACTTGCTAGTCATTGCACGCTCTGGTACGTATCTTTCCTGATTTTACATTGTACAATAACCAGAAGTCCGCAAGTTCCGCACTAGGTAACCCCAGTTTCCGGAAGAGGTTCGACTCATGAGATGTGTTATTGGCGGACTTAAATATTTCTCTTGCAAAAAAAATCAAGTGACTCACTTCTCATGTCTATTTATAGTCCTTGTCTTTCATCGTTTCTGAATTAGAGCTACACTATGCCATACAGCTTTTTATCTTTCCCTCAATCCTTGCTCCCAGGTAATATTCTCTAAGTCGAGGCAGCGGAGCCTCTAGAACTTTAAAAAAGATTCCCAACTTACTTTAGCCCTGATCTCTTACTTTCAACCATAGTAGGTACAAATGTTTACTATTCAGGGAAGTAAATTCATGAAAACTAAAAGTTGCGTGTTAGAAAGTGCAATGTTGCCTCAGAAATCCACGTGACAATAGAAATGAATTATTAGAAGAAAGTGTTCTGGCGTCATGTGTTATAACACTGCTCCACGATTAAGAAGCAGCTGACGGATGTACCAGGGTAGTATTTGGAAATCTCACAGCAGCAGCCGACAGGATTGCTGGCCTTGGTGCCAGAAACATCGTGATAAGAATCGTCGGACCTCTCGTAACAACGAGTAGAGTGATAGTTTAAGGTGAGCTAGATACCAAGGCCGGTTGGGAGAAGGGCAACAGATAGCAGACTAGTCAAGGCTAATATTCAGATGATCCATAGCCAAAGCAAGAACTGTCCACTGCGTTAGTAATCACGGAGATTTATGAGCGTCAACTTGTGGAACAGCAAGGCAAGCCAGCCAATACATAAAGTAAATTGCCGGTAATAAGCAGAGATTCCGCCGCATTTAAGTTGCGAGAATACGTTACCTAAGATTGCAATGCCTGCGAGAAATTGAGTCTTACCAAGCATGAGAATGATCTAAAGTGTGTAAGGTGCATGTCTTCGTGGACGGAACGAAGACGCCGATCCTCGGAAAATTAAGCTGCCACTTTATATTGTGTTTTGAGATGCGGCGCGGAAGCACTTGAACAATTCTGTCGATGGGATTGGTCATTCTCCCGATCGCCTTGTTTTCCTCGAAGACATCTGCCTTGAGAAGTCTTGGCTTCACTCTTCGATTCAGAGACTCATGATATACTGTGGGACTTGTCTGCACAAGCTATACGCTACTCAGATACGTGGGACTGCGCGGGGATCTTTCTGGCCTAGTTTGGAGATCGAGATCGTCTGGACGGAAGACCAGCAGATAATAGAGAATAAAGATAGCGAGAGTGAGAAATGCTGGTCCCATAAACCCAACAAGAACCTGGAAATGAATGTTCAGTCATTTGATCCGATATTATCATAGAGTACCCAACCCCTTCCCAGCTATATCTGTATTGTGTTCAAAAGGCGGAGATGAAAAGCTGTCGTTCGAATCGGGTCGTGGTCGCCAAGAACAGTCAGGGCAATACATTGCAAGCGATGAAAAATTCCAAGTCTCAATAGAGCACGAATCAATTATATTTTAAAATTATACTCTGTATTAAGAACTTTCCATGGATAGTGTTTGGGTTCTCCTCGTACCTAGATCTGAAAATATATTTCTGGAATCCTTTCCCTGACAACAGTAACCTATCATCTTGCGTACCGCCTCAAGAACTAGTAATCTCATCCATAGCCACGATTTATATCCCCTTTCTAAATTAAGCTTAGCACACATGCTTCCAAATTGTAATAGGCATTTCTTGCTAATCTCTACACTTTTCGCACGACATGAGGTGAGCCTACTGTTTATGTGTGTGTCAGGGTTGATATGCGGAGGAACTAAAAACTGATAGGAAGTTCTGGAGATCGCTTGTGTAAAGGAATTTTAGCAGGAAAGTTGCTAGATCTTCACTGTTTCTGTGCTCATATCTGCTTGTGTGAGGTACTAAAGAAATTGCCGTGGTATCCAATTCATGAAAGTTTGTATATACTGAAGGATTCCAGATCCCTTTCATCCCTTTGATTCTGATGAGTGGGACTTTCTTCTCAAGCCCCAAAGTCTTTTCTAATACGCGTCGCGATAAGACGGGAGTCAATCTGAAAGTAGGTGGTGGCGATATTACAGCAGTCGCTTAACCTGTCTCTGCCTTGGCATAATCCTTGCGAAACATGGCCGCACTCACTCATATCGTCCTTATTTTTGAAACACGGCAAAAATACGAAGACTACTCTTTTTTTTTTTTCCAATGAGCATATACTTCCATACCCAAAGCCGAGACCATGTCGATGTTAGGCCCTATAGAACCTTCATCAGTGCGTCAAGAAGACCAAAAAGAAGCAGCATGGATCGTCCGAAAACTCGCTGGGGTAACCAATTACACCTCTCGTTTAACAATCCCCTAACTGACCGCTTTACAGTCGATGACAGGCCGCATCGTAGTCTCAACATACGAGTCACTACGAGCGACAGGAACATCAGTAGTCTGACTCTCACCATGGGGCGATTCATCACCGCTTCTACTCCCTTGTATTTGATTCCGCGATCTAGCAGTCCATGATTGCCGCTCCAGCCA
Organism: Rhynchosporium agropyri; assembly: GCA_900074905.1. Taxonomy (NCBI): domain Eukaryota; kingdom Fungi; phylum Ascomycota; class Leotiomycetes; order Helotiales; family Ploettnerulaceae; genus Rhynchosporium; species Rhynchosporium agropyri. The sequence continues at coordinate 16,458 of FJUX01000158.1, read as the reverse complement.
TGGGACCCATCTCCGACCTAGCGATAAACGAATTCGGCTCTACGATATTCGTGGAGCTGGGTCTGCATGCAGGGTTTTCAGCCGCGGTGCAAGTTGGGAATGAGGTTCTGATCGATAAACCTCTTAATAAGGTGATTCTGGTTCATGAAGCGAGCCTCACTACTACGGAGGTGAAATTCTTGACGATTACGTTGAAGTATAAACATATGGTTGGAGATGCGAGTTTGGGGTTCTTTAGAAGTTCGATCCATGGTAATCCGAGTTTGATGGCTAGTTTGGGTAGGTATTTGGCTGTTGAGAAGGGCTGGTTTAGTCCTTATCTTTTCGCGAGTGCGAGAAGACCGGTTATACCGAGGACGATGAAGCCTGATGTTGTGTTTTGTCATGGTCCATTCTTGCCTGGAGACTACGCGGTGGGGAAAACACTCGTGGAGCAGAGTGCTACGGTGTTACATCTTTGTAAGAAGCCAGCGGAGGAGGATGTTGTGACTGAAGAAAAGGTTTCGATGAGTAAGAGAACGAAATTGCAGGTTGCGAGGATGAACGAGAAGATTATAGGGTTGATGCATCGCTCGAAATCGACCACAGGAATTCTAAAGTCTGCCCCTGAATCTCTGCCTCCGGTTTTGCAGGAAGTTTTCCAGCTGCCGAGGAGATTGGCTGTGGTTCTGCTGGGATTGAAACCCCATCGCTTGGGCATGTGGACATCTTCCACTAGACCATCAGAGTCTGTTCTTAAATACATACTTCTTGATGGGGCACCAACGATATTATTACCTGCTCTTCCTGGGGCGCCGCTTCTTGCTTGGGATACTCTCACTTTGAAGCAAATGCAGGCGAAGCAGGGAAAATATGAGGGTGTGGTTAAGATTCTGTATGAGTATTTGTCGTTGTGTGTTGATTGGGAGAGGGTTATTGTTGGAGAGAGGGAGGAGGGAAAGAAGAGAGCTGTGAGGGATGCGGTGGAGTTGATTGTTGCTGCTGCTGTGGCGAGCGGTGATAGTAAAGCTGTGTTGAAGGATGTTGATCTGGATAGAGCTGGAATTGTTATTTTTAGAATTCCTTGATGGATTCGGCTGATATGAACGACGATCCTTACCAAGCACGAGAGGTAGGATTATATAATGAACAAGAAAATGTCAAGAATTAGCTCTAGGTTTGGAAGAATTTGGAACCTAGGTCATCTTTACTAGAGCTACTGTAAGCGAGTTCAGGAGAAACACCAGTCCAGCGGGTGTTGGCAAGTCAGTAAACATCCAGAGATAAAAGACTATAACCACTGTCAGCAATCTTCCTCATTGTTTTACGGTGAGATACATTTCCATTTTCCAATTCGAGAATTGTTCTTGTTGGCTACATCAGCTGACCTCGAAGGTGGATCTTGAAAATATCCATCATTTCAAGGTCTTGGCCTACCTGGAAGCATCACAGTCCACCAGATTAAGTCCCAGGTTTTACTGGAGATATATCAGCCATCATGATGTCCCTCAAAAATATCTATCTCCTCGCTTACAACATCGTATCCTTCCTTCTCTGGTTCAGTCTTAAGCTACTTACCATCACAACACTGTACCGATCCCTTATCATCGAGCCATCCCCATCGCAACTCCTCTCAATCTACTATTACCTCCTTCCGCTCCTTACGGCTACACAGTCTCTGGCTGTTCTTGAGGTCTATCACGCAACATGTGGTCTTGTACGGGCCTCGCCCTTGACAACAGCTATTCAAGTCGGCGGAAAGAACTTGGTTGTATGGACCGTGATGCGGAAGTTTCCTCTACTAGTGGCGAATCTAGAAAATGGAGGCATTTGGGGCTTTGTAGGATGTGTTTTGGCTTGGGGCTTGAGTGAGATGGTTCGGTATGGGTTCTTTGTGGTGGCGATTGCTAGGGGTGAGGCGCCGGCGTGGTTGAAGTGGTTGAGGTAAGTTCATCTTGGTCACGAAATGGGTTCATTTGCTTTCTGGCCTCGTTGCTTTGGTTTTGGCGAGAGATACTAATGATTTGCGGGGTAGATATAGTGCGTTTGTGGTGTTTTATCCGCCGGGGTTCTTGAGTGAGGCGTGGTTGGTTTACATTTGTCTTACCAAGGCTGTAAACATCGGGGCCGTATATAGAACCTACTTGGGCTTGGGTCTGATGAGTTATGTGCCTTGTAAGTCTCTGGGTGTACTCTTCTGGTGTTCGTGACTGATAGGTGTAGTGGGATATATATTGTATACCCATATGTTGATACAGAGGCGGAAAGTGCTGAACGCAAGGACGAAGAGCACGTAAAGGAGGAAGGAGGACTAATTCGTGGTTATGGAGGTTTACTGTTCAGACCCGGGCATCTATATACATAGTAGCACGCAATCTATCCTCGGTATCCTCTCTCTAATGCCTATGAAACGGGATGCTGCAGGGGAGAGAGATTTGGGCCCCAATTCTCTCTTCTAGAACAGTACTCATTAGCCTCAAGATATCCTGGGACTGCAAATATTGCAGAAGCCAAATACCAAAAAGCTCCCTGAGGTTCACTAGAACTTGGCCGCATACGTGACGACAACTTCTCCAAATTTTAACCCGTATTACTTGCACTTTCAGGCTTTGCTGAATCCAAAAAGACCAGAATCACGCAGGATGGAGCTCGCAAGCTCCCGGGATATCAATATCTAAAGAGGAGTATTGACATGTAATGCATAAAGCTAGCTTTCTGAGGCCCCTAGAGCAGCTTTCACACGGAGAAGTGAGAAAAAACCGAAGATCAACTTTTGCACAACAAATAAGGTATATCTTCATCCTAAGACATAACACAAGATCTTCTCCGTGCCGGCCCTTCGCAAGCTCCGGGGTCACGGGACCTTGCTTCGCGTAATCGTTACGGGTGATAGTTAATCCGTAATAGTCGCTTGCGGTAGATAATAGTAACTGCGCAAATAAAGACTTACTATTAAAGATAAATTCTAATAGATAATAATAGTAATTGAATTTGAAATAAGCTAAAGGTAATAGATTATAAGTACGTCTCTCTTATAGTAATAATTATCAACCTTTTTTTTAGCGACACTATAATTATCAAGTACGTATCTACTATATCGATTCTAGCGATCTATAGCCCTATAGTAATTACTAACGGACCGTAAGATATCTACTACTACTACTGCCGCTACTACCTCTACTACCGCTGCCTTAGCAGCCCAATCTTACGCCGCCGGCCTTACGGCCCCTCTACTAACCCTTACTATATAAGTCAGCTCTAGCTATCTAATAGTCTATAACTCAGCTAACGGATCCGTAAGGCCGGCCTTACCCGCCTACGCTACTACCGCTATAACGCGGCTCTTCGCCCTCCCCCCCCTCCGCGCCGCTAATTTACGTCCGAGTCGGGTCTTCTCCGGTACTACTCGGTCCTCTAACCTAGAGGCTCGATACGTCCAGATCTGTAAGTTATTCTATATTATTCCCTAACCGATTATACTTTATAATAGACCGTTTCGGACATAAAGATATTAATAGATATAGCTAGACGTATAGAGCTTCCGGGTTATAAACCACTAAGGAGGCTATAGCCCTTAGATAGAGTGCGTTCGGGTCGCGGGTTTTTTAGGTAGCTCCTACGCTAACTACTACTATAGTAGTATAGGAGGCTATTACTCGCTTCGTAAGTTATATTACGAACTGAATTATAACTTTTACTAATATTTTCGGATCCGTAAGCCCTACCGCTCTTATCGTTCCCTCCCCCGCTATCACTAGCTCTTCCTCGGGTCCCACTTATAGTCGTAGAAATACCTAGGTCGCTCCTAATACTCGTAATAATAGTAAGTCGTAAATCTAACTACTTTATAGCCTATAACTAATCTATAGCAGCCCGCTATCTCTTTCCTGCTACTACCGGCCGTATCTATCGCCCCTGCCGCACTCGCCGCTAGCTTTTAGAAGCCCGGGCGATTCTTTACGAATTACTTACGGATAACTTCTATATAGAAGCCGATTTAGAGGAGGAAGAGGAGCGTAAGGATAAGAAGAGTAAGGGCTTAATTAAGCTATAAATCCTATTAAAGGTCCTTTATAGAAGTATAAGTTAAATTTCAGAGCTAAAAATCCTATTATAGGTCTCCTATAAGAGTTAATATTAAATAGAAACTGCGTTCTACTTTATCTTTAAACTTCTTTAGATTTTATTAAACTTTTCGTAATTAATAGACTTATATAATATATCTATAGACTCGTAAATATACTTAACTAAACTAATATTAACGAATATTAAGTAATACCTCTAGAAATATAATATTCGCAGTCCGAAGTCGATTTTCTATAAGTAATAATACGCTTAACCCTATAACTTTAGATATCTATAATAGACTGATATATAGCTAATTATAAGTAAATATAAGTATTTATAAGTCTAGCTCTACTATATAAAACGACTATCCTTAAGACTTATTAATAGTTATAGCGAAATATAAATAGACCGGAAATTACTTTCGTTAAAGAGTAATTCTAAGCTTATTATTTATTCTAGTTAGTTTAATCTACAGGAATACTCTTAACTATCCGTTAAGATCTCTACTTAGAATCCGAGCCTTAATATAGTACTTTCTTAGGCCTATAACTACTAATCGCGTTCTGTTATAAAGGCCTTCTAGTAGCATAAGATTACATAAAAGAAGAATAAGCGAACTGAGCTTAAAGTATAAGTATAATAGTAGTAGCAATAGAAGATCGATTTTTTAAAGAGTCTTAGCTAAAAACTAATAAAGGTCTATTTCAGCGATATCTGCGTCTATTACGTATATATCTATACCCGAGTAAGTATATAACTAGCTCGGAAAGCGACTAAGAATTATTCTATTTAGCTCTATAATAGTTATATTTAGGGTTAATAAAAGATAGCGACCCGCAAAGGTAGTTATATCTATAGTAGCTCCTCTAAGAAGATCTAGTAAGTAAACAGAATTAATAAAACTAGAGACGCTAATAAGTTAATAAATATAATCTAGAACTGTAACTAAAAGCTCTTAACGCGGATCGTAAGATAAAGTACTAACCTAATCTACGAATTCCGAACTATAAATCCCTTCTCAGACTTATATATTAATCTATAAGGTAATTCGACGTAATCGAAGCTAAATAAATAACTTTTAAATATAAGTAATTATAATATTAGCCCGCGAATCCCGCGGTATAACTAGAAGTATCTGCGTAAAGTCTCTACTAAGTATTATAAGTATACCGCCGAAGAGAACGTTATCCGTAGAGCCCTATATATCGACTAATAGGCAGTAAACTACCTTAAAATAATACTTATATTATATTAGTATCTTGTTCTAGATAATCAGATCGACTCGACGTAAGAGACTACTAAGCATACTCTACTTCGTAATACTACTTACGGATTATTCTATAAGATCGATCAGAATCTTAAATTATAAGTATAATATTTACTTATTCGGTAATAATAAAGCTATAATACCCATAGAAGCGATACAAAGGACTGACTTTTCTTCGCTACGATAATAATAGCAGAGGGTCTTATATAGATACGTTTTATCAGACTTACCTTAGCTTTAGATATAAAAGTGCGCTATTTCCGGTTCGGTAATAATCGCAGTTACGATATTCGTAAAGGCTATAAGCTAATCGCTATTAAGGTTCGCTTTTATTATTTACGCTAAAATAGTAAAATCTTCGATTCGATTATCTATTATCTATTAGGAAGTATAATAATAAGCCTAGTTCTACTCGTAAGAAGGCAAGCTAACGCTCGAAAGTGACTATTACTAATCCGTAAGGCCCTCAGCTAAGAGCTATAGTTCGTAATCATAATACGGATTCAAAAGAGGGAGAGGAAAGCCGGGTTTTTAATATAGCTAATAAGCGAGATTATCGCAGAAGTATTCCTTATATCGCTCCTAGATAGCTAATAGGTCCGTAATCTCCTATTAACGAAATTCAGTTAAAAAAAACGTTTATAAACTACTTATTAAAATAAATAGTTTTATTTTATTAAAGTACTAAAACTACTCTTAATTGTTTTTAGCTAAACTACGTGAAATATAAGTAGCTTTATATATCTTATAAGTAACCCCTTCAAAATCATATAGCTTATTAAACGATTTTAGTCCGCGAATAATCGTTAGAAGTAGCTATAAGTAGAAACGTTCCCCTGAAATAAAGCTATAATAATATATATAACCGATATAATAACCTCCTCTCTTTCGTAAATACTATTTATAAGTCGATTAATCCTAGATGTAATAAGCTAGAAACTCCGAATATAGCTATAGCCCGATAGTAGGGTTTATAGCATTAAATTCGAAGAAGCTTATAAGAGTAGAATAAGCTATATCTCGCTTTATAGCTATCTCTTCTGCAGATAAACTAAGCTTGAAATATATAGTTTAATCTCCTTATAAATAGATTATAAGATATTATATAAGCGGAAATTCCTTATAAGTAGGATATTCGAAGAGTTACTATAAAGCTTCCGAGGGACTTACATATTACGCTTATATATAATAGGTAATCTCGTTATTCGTATTTAAGATCGTAAGAGTCGTTCGGTCTATACCCTTATATATATACTTATAGATATACTTAATAGCTTATATTAACCCGTAAACTTCGATATTAATATACGATCGATAGCGATTAAGAAGATATAGATTATATAGAACTACCTATCTATTATCTAAAGTGACTTCTTAGTTATCTTTACGAACTATAAATATTCAGTCGTTTTACTAATGATAATATTAAGAGTAACTATCTTCTATAATAACTATAATTAGCTAAAACTCCTTCGGAAAGCGTTTCTAATACTATAATAAATCGCTAGTATACTTATAAGCTATACAGGGAGTATTCGAAAAGTCAGGACCGTAGGGCCTATAAGTTATATTATTTAATACTAACTCTTGTAACTTACCTATAGGGTCCGTAGCCTTATCCGGAATTTCCGTAGATATAATCTCGTCGACTCTAGTTAGTATTAGATAATTACTTATACTCTCGAGCTAAAGAAGAAGATGAAGATAAAGTAAATTATACTTTTAATACTTAATAGTATATATATAAGTATAGTATTTTCTAAAGGCTCCTTTTTTAATATTATTAAGAAGCTCTTTAATCTTTAAACAAAAGACGCGTATAATAATATCGAGCCTATTAATTAGCTAAGATTATATTTTCTGAAGCTTACGGATAATTTCGGGCTATCGCAGGTTAGTAGTAAAAGTAATAAAGAGTATAAGTTATCCGAAAAAGCGTACTATAGCTATAGAATCTTAAAATAGTTATCATATAAAACGATCGCTTCTAACGAAAGAAAACAGAAGAATAAACTAATACCTATAATCTATAGAGTCGTTATCAGCCCTAATAAGCGTATCTGTAAGGCCGTTATATATATCCGTATATATATTATCTTAATACCTCTTTATCTATTCTAAGCGAGTAATATAATAAGCGATATAGATATCGATAACGTATTATTAAAATATATAGTTCGTACGGAAAAAGTTTAGAGTTTAATAAGCCTATTAGAAGAGCTAGAACTTATAAAATAGCTATTACTCTAAGCGTTTTATAATTCGATCTCGATTATAGATCTATAAAGACTAATACTACCCTAGCTCGCTATAAGGAAAGAGTAATAGATAACTTAATAGAAAGTATACCAGATTCGTAATATATACTTAATATAAATATAATCCGTTATAATAAGGTTCTCGGACTATAAGTATAATATCGCGAAAGCTAGCCTTATTAAACTCGTCCGGGATAATTCCTATAACCTTATTTATAACTAGAAGATTCTCACGTCTTTTATTAGCCCTAGTCTATATAACTAGTCGTATTTATAAGCTAAGAATAATCTGAAAATTATTATCTTATACTTATAATCGCTCTCGAGCAGTCTAATATATAGCTATAAATAGATTATTAGTAATAACTATCTTATGTAAGTCGCGTAGAATTATAGTATTAAGAGAATCGTAATATATAAGTCGAATGTTAGTTATATAATCAGGGTTATAGAAAAATAACTAAGTAAAGATAAGTATTATTCGCGGACTAGGAATTAAAGGCCCTTATAAGTAATATAGCTCCCTATAAGCTATAAAGGTAGTTAATTTATAACTAAGATTAATACGATCTTCTTTACTAGTATTTATAGATATAAAAGAAAGAGTAGTATTATATTAGTATATATTCTGCCGAAACGATTAACTTCGCAGATCTATACTATCTAATAACCTCTATAAAGTATCCGGCATTTCTCGCAATAGCTCTATATAAATAGCCCCCTTTTTATAATAGAGCTCGTATTCACCTCTAGCTCCTACTTTATCGATCTAGTGAAATACAGCGCACTTAGTATACTAATAATCCATCTGACTAATATCTTACGGACTTATAATAGCGAAAATAAACCGAAATCCATACGGAATAGCCTATCCTAGAATAAGTACTACTAGGCTAGGTACTACTAGAGTAGATACTACTAGAGCAGATACTACTAAAGCAGGTACTACTGAAGCAGGTACTACTAGAGCAAGTACTACTGGAGCAGGTACTACTAGAGTAAGTACGGGCCGTAAAAGAAGCTCTTCCGGAGGCAAAGAAGATAAAGAAGATAATCGATTGAGTTAAGCAGCTATATCGGCCTCGATTTATATACGCGTTCATCAGCGGCACTTCGCAGGTCGAGAAGTAGTTAGAAAGCCTATAATAAACGCGCTATAAGTCCGCTAAGGAGTATTAAGATCGACTTCTTTAAGTAGCTACTAGGGAAGCGCTTAATCTACCTACTTATTATTAGTTTTGGACCGGAAGCTAGGAGAACAGATATATATTATACCTGAAACATATCTTATATCGCGTACTTATACGATTCGTTCGAAAGTCACTAATAAGCCGATTCTAATTACAGTTCGAATACTATTTAAGAAGAGTGTCACGACCTGTACGTGAGGAGCCTCAGGCCTCCAGGCACGAGGGGGTAAGCGAGCCTTGGCAGCCGCGGCAGATTAGTCAGCATAGCCCTATAGCTATACCTCAAGGAAGGAGTCGAGAGTAGAACCTCTTCTCCTTATCTTTTCTTCTCTTTACTACGCGAACCCTTAAGGGCGAATATAAGTTATTACTACCCCTTATGCCCTGCTATAATATAAGAAAAGATCGACTACCTCGCTAGGAAGTAGTAATATCTATTTAGAAGCTTTAAAGCTAGTATTACCTTCTTAGTACGACTTCTACGACTTCTACCCTACTTGTACTCGATAACTTCGATTATACGCGCTATCTACTTCTATACTTTAGAAGTAGAGTGTTTCAGAGAAAGCTGAACTCCCTCCCTTAATTAGTACTACTTCTATAGTATAATTCTACTAAAAAACCCTATTACGATATTTTTTATGCCCTTAGCCTTATACTTAGCCTTACGTATCCTCGACCTTAAACCCTCCTAATATCGCGACTTCTACGAACCTCTACGACCTCTACGAAGCTCCCTCTTACGATTCTAACTCTATATATACTTATAAGAAGAGAACTCGATAGCTAAAGTAAAGTGAACTCGTAAAAGGAATCTAAAGTAAACCTAATTAGTAACTTCCTAATACTTTAAATATATACTCTACTAAAGGACTTTAAGAACGTACTTACTCTTGCGCTATATTAATCTTTACCTTTTTAAATAAGTTACTATTAAGCTTTAGGTCCCTCTTAAGCGCGTTTTTTTAGCTATAGCGGGCCCTCCTATATATAACCGCGCYGAAGCACTCGAGAGCCCTCTATAYTAGAYAGACTCRGGTTCCCYGAACAGAAGATAAGTAGAAGCGCGCTAGCGGAGGATACTATTAGAGATACTATTAAGTGTAATACTATTAAGGAAGAAACCGGTTTAAGGTCTATTAATAACGACTTCGAGGAAGCGGATAAGGAACTTATACCTCAGCCCGAGTCCCTAAAACCTCTAAAGTTAACTTTGACTATCGATGCTATTATTATACTCTTACTTATATTACTATTAATCTCTCCTATCTTAGAGACTAAATCTACTACTCTTACTCCTATTACCGGAGAAAGTACTTATTATAGCAGGGCATAGGGGGTAGTAATAACTTGTATTCGCCCTTAAGGGTGCGCGTAATAAAGAGAAGAAAAGATAAGGAGAAGAGGTTCTACTCTCGACTCTTTCCTTAAGGTATAGCTATAGGGCTATACTAACTAATCTGCTGCGGCTACTAAGGCTCGCTTACCCCCTTATGCCTAGAGGCCTAAGGCTCCTTACGTATAGGTCGTAATATTACCCCCCTCTCCTATAAGGCTTCGTCCCCGAAGCGTGAAAAAAAACCGCTACTTCTTACTACTTCTCTTAAAGAATTACGTACGAGTAGTAGCTATTATAGGCTTATTATCTTCTAACTCGCTATAGTTATTAATACTATTATTATACGCTTCTAGCTATTTTAGGAGAAATCTTAGGAGGCCTTTTATAGTCGGATACTATAAGTAGAAACGCTTAAGTAAGTGAGAAGCTATTATAGCGTCTAAGCAGAGGTACTATTCGAGGTTATTATTAGCTCCGGTCTACTTGATTTAGTACTATAAAGTACTATAAGAGACCTTAGAACCTAAGATAGCTTTAATCTCTTATTTATCTTACTTTAGTAATAGTTAGATTAGTACTAGTACTTATTATACTTATTCTAGTAGCGGGTTTTCAGTATATTTATATAGTGAATATAAGTAGAAAATAGGGTAGATTTACTACTCTTTTAGTAACTTGAGTTTCTAACTCTCTCTTACTTTTTCTAGTATTTCTACTAGTCTATATTACTTATTAGAGAGCTTCTGCGAAAGTCTATCTATCTTCTAATTCGCTATAGAAATAAGAACTAAATCTCTAACTTCCTAATCTACCTCGCGGTAATTACGATTAGCTAGCCGCTCTATTTTATCTTATTGATTTTTAAGCGAGGATTTAGCGAATTCGGTAGCGTCTAGTATCCGGGTTACTATATATAGCGTATCCTTACGATTAAGAGCCTCTATAGCGGTAGCTAGTAGTGAAGGGTTATTCAGGTCCTAAGAGGTTCTTACTTCGTAATTATTTAATAGCTAAAATAGCGATATAGTACTAAGAGACTTATGAGGAAGCGGAAGCTATGCGATATCTATAACTAGTAGAAGCGAGCTCTAATTATCTTAGTAATACGAGCAGAATAGATATAATCTCTGCTTAATATACTAGTTTATAATCTCCGTTTAACTATTAATATTTAGGTTATAGGCAGTAATAAGCTTAACCTTTATACTAAGGATTCGATAGTACTTATTCCAGAAACTGGAAATAAACTATAGTCCCTAATCTAAGACTATAGAATCTAGTATACTGAAGTATCGACTCTAATAGATGTTGGATTTGTAACCAGTACCTTGGTCAGTTTT
>FJUX01000251.1:0-15070 GCA_900074905.1 Rhynchosporium agropyri | reverse complement strand
TTAAGAAACTTACTAATTCTATTAGTTTTAGTAATATTTAGTACTTTATCTCTCTATTCCGTATAGTTCTCTCCTCCCTTAAGCTTATAGCTATCTGCTAAATTTAAGGAGGTAGAGCTACTTATCTTCTTGCGTTTATATAGCTCTAGCGTAGTTATAGTAATAAGTTCCGATTCCGGGTCTTCCGGATCCTCTAGATAGTCCTAGGACGTCGATTTAGCGTCTGCAAGAGGTAAATCGGGTATATTTTAAGTCCTGGGGACTTAGGTGGGTTCCGGCGCTAGCGCGGAAAACTCTGCACCTCGAGATGCGATAATTTCGGAATCTTCGACTTTAACTGCTATACGAGTATTAATTACTATATAGCTTATATATAGTGTTGAAGACTCTAAAGACTCTTCAATAGAGCTAGAGTTATCAGAGTACACTTCTTCGACTTCTTCTAATAATAGTAGCGTAAGTGCGATAGCTAAAGAACTCTCTCTACTAGCACTCTGCGCGACTATATTTGCTATAGAAAGACGCGCTAATTTAACTAACTATACGCGTATACTATACCTTAATCGGAAGCTCGCAACTTAAATCTCTACTCTTAGTACTAAGAAACAGTTCGACGCTTACTATTAAGAATCATAATACTACTGCTTCTTTAAGTACTACTCTACTTCTGGCTATCGGGGCTCATAACCTATCGTAAGGTTACGTTGATCTTCAGAGTAAGGCATAGAGTAGTTGAATGTTATTAGTTATATTATAGTACTAATTACTATAGAGAGTTGACTAAAGGTATTATCTAGGAATATCCGCACGGACTATGCACGTGACTATAGTCACCTGATCCAAACTAAGACCTATATCCTCGTAATATATTATTACGTTATTACTATTATAATATTATACTTTTACGCTATTATAATTTTATATTATTATACTATTAAGATATTATACTTTATTTAATAGCTAGATAGTAAACTGGCTGCTGTTTTCGGGGGTTTTAGTCGCTGCTTTCCGCAGCCTACTTTTTAAAATCTAGCGCTACTCTAGCGCTCGCGTACCTTATAGCTAAGGCGGCACGACCGTAAGACTTAGCTTACTATAAGCTATAGGAATATAGAGAGAAGCGAGTAGGTCAGATTATTATTTAGAGAACTACTTCTCTTACTCCAGTTGAATACCTTTAAAGAGAGAGCGCAGAAAACAGCTACTATCTATCTTATTATAACTTAAGATAGTAGTACTTATAATCGTTCGTCTCTCTCCCTTCCTTCTCTTTCCTTATTACTTTATATCTCTTATACTTAATTATTACTTCTCCTTAGTTATTCTCTTTACTCTACTACTTTTTTTTAAGTAATAAGTACTTTCCTTATATCTTTAGTATTACTTTTGTATATTATTCCTATTATTCTTTCGATTAATCTACTCGCTATATATTATCGCTAATAACTAATATTAAGCTCTCTCTTATCCTCCGAAAGCGGATCCTCCGATAGCGATAGATCGGATATCGAGAATTACTTTAATATCAGGGAGGAGACTAATATCGATATTAAGCTAACAGATAATAATACTAATACTAATATTAGTAGAGATAATAAGAGAAACTTATTATATCTATCGCGGCTCGCTCGTGAGGAGAATTATACTAAAGCTATACCGATAGATATTAATACTAATATTAATGAAAGCGACTTAGAGCTAGTATAAGCTACTATAGAAGAGAACGCCTACCTGCTAGCGTTTTACCTCGATTAAGAGGATAATTCCGATAAATCCGAGGATAAAAACGAGAACTATAGCGATAGTAGTCTCCTCCTTCTTAATATAATCGAAGGGTAGTTCTACTAGTATATATCTTACTTAATTCTTACCTACTATCTGCTGCTTTTAAATCGCTAATCTGACTTACTTTGAAAGTACTATAAGTATATAAGGAAGGATCCTACTGCGATAATATAAGCTATCTCTCGCTATATCCTTAAAGCCTTCTTCGAATAGATACTGAATTAACGTTAAGGTAAGGATAGAAAGAGGCTTACTAGTATTAAATCTGCTAGTACGCTCGGGATATATTAGAAGATGTTCCGACTAGTGCACGAACGAGCGACTAGAAAGAAGATTAGAGCTAAGGTGAACTATTATATATATCGAGTGAGTACTGCTCCTCTCTTCGATCCTTTTATTCAGCTTACCTAAGAGTATAATTAAGAGACTAATAATTATTCTTTATTATAGGTCCTTAAGAAGCTAGCTAAGAAGTATTATCTATCGACGAAGAAGCGCGAGAAGATAGTAATATATATCGAGGATCTCGCAGAATACCTTCAGACTAACTTAATTATAACGAAGAAGCGGTTTATATATAGCTATTAACATATTTAGCTTACTTTATTCTATTAGCTCGCTAGGTTTTCTGGAAACTACCCTTTAGCGCTTCTTAAGCTCTACTATCGAGATATTATTATTACTCTCCTTCGGGACCCGAATAGTAGTCCTTACCGGATCCTTATTAAATTCACTTACGAGTTCATAAAGTAATTCCTTAGTATAAAAGATAGGTAAGTTCACTCGCTCTTACTCCTCTAATATCCTTTTATTTATTATATCCTATTTAAACCTTTACTTATATATAACTTAGTATTAAATTCGTCCTACTTAAGATTATCTTCGACTCCTCACTAATCCTTAGCTTATATATCATTCTATTAGGCCTTATCTTTACTAATAGCGTATTTATAGCTCTAAATCTTAAGTATACCTTATAGTTAAGCGGACTAGATATCCGACCTAGCTATTAATAATTAGAACTACTCTTTAAGCTAAGTATACTCGACGTTCTTATATTGAGAAAGTTATTCAGGATAGCATATAGCTATAAGGTCTTACTATACGAGCTACTTACTTATCTAACCCTCTTGTCGCTGATAAAGGTTATTAGCTTTATCCTTAGACTCCTATAGCTTATACGCTTATACTATCTCCGGTATAACACTACGAATGAAGGTAATTAGAGCAGTAAGTACCTCATATTCCTATACTTATATCTATACTCGAGAGCTAACTATCTTAATATAAGTAATATAACTAACGCCCTCTAGAATATAATATTATAATATACGAGTATCGATACTTTTATTAAGTATTATCTCCTTAGATAATCTAGCGATATCCGGGCTATTATATCTAGCTATAAGCCCTAGAAGGACCTTATGCGTACTGCCTCTCGGATAACGCAATAGATCGATCCCGGGCGCTTATACGCTCTTACGATTAAGTAGTTCTAGTCTATTAATATTAATACTTAACTTCGTAAGCTTCTTACGCTATACGCGAAATGGAATTACTACTACTAAAGTATAATAACGAAATATCCGGAGTATAGAAAGCTTAATAGTAAGATTATTAATCTATAGTAATAATTAAGAGCTATACTACTTAAGTAGCTCTGAGATAAGTAAGATATAGAATATCTTATAAAAGACGTCGAGCTATAGCTTACCGGGCTCAAGTTCTGCGATAAGGCTACTACTAGTATATAAATTCTCGAGGAGATACTATTAATATAGAGGCGCTTAGCTGAGATTATAATAACCTTACTAGGGATAACTATAACAGAGGAGTTCTATCGGCGTAACGCCGCGATCGATACTATCGCGGCTTACTACTACTTCTAAGAAGGTAGAGCTATTACTATACTACGTAGTAGACTATATATATAGAAGCTGAGCTTAAAGCTAATAAAAGCGCTTGATCTATAGCTAGTAGTTGCTAAAGCCGAAAAGTAAGCGTTAAGGGACGCTATATTACTAGTATTTACAGAGAAGCGGACTACTATCTGCTTCCTCTTCTTAGGGGAATAGAGTTTACTATTCGAAAAGCGTACTTATAAGTTTACTAGTCTAGGAGACTTAACGAAATATTTCAAACGGAAGTATTTAGCTTATATTAAAGAAGAGGATCGGCTCCAGTATAAGGTCTATCGAATAGAGTTATAATATAAGTAGTATCTATAAAACTATATAGAGAGTATTACGGTCTATATCATAACAGCCTCAGGCTCCTAGGCATCATAGCAGGCAGGGCTAGCGAGATGCGGTTAGTGTGTAATAGAGAATGATTAGTTAGTATAGCCCTATAGTTATACCTAGAGAGAGAGTCGAGAGTAGAAACCTCCTCTCTATCTTTTCTTCCCTTTACTTAGCGTACCCTTAAGGGCGAATATAACTCGTTATCGACCTCTTATGCTTCTATTATAATATAAGAAAAGATCCTTACCTCGCTAAGAAGTAGTAATATCTACTCGGAAGTAATTTAAGCTAGTATTACCTTTTTAGTACGACTTCTACTATTTCTACTTACTTATACTCGATAACTCTAATTATACGCGCTATCTATCTTCTGCACCTTAGAAGTAGAGTGTTTCAGAGAAAGCTAAACTCTCTCTCTTAATTAGTATTACCTCTATAGTATAATTCTACTAAAAAACCCTATTATAATATTTTTTACGCTCTTAGTCTCGTGCTTAGCTTTACGTATCCTCGACTTTAAACCTTTCTAATATCGCGACTTCTACGAACCTCCACGATCTCTATAAAGCTCCTTCCTACGATTCTAACTCTATATATACTTATAAGAAGAGAACTCGATAGCCGAAGTAAGTTATCGTAAAAGGATTCTAAAGTAAACCTAATTAGCAACTTCCTAATACCTTAATATATACTCTACTAAAGGACTTTAAGAACGTACTTACTCTCGCGCTATATTAATCTTTATCCTCTAAAATAGATTATTATTAAGCTTTAGATCCTTCTTAAGCGCGCTTTCTAGCTATAGCAGGCCCTCCTATATATAACCGCGCCGAAGCACTCGAGAGCCCTTTATACTAGATAGACTCGGGTTCCCTAAATAGAAGAGGAAAGGCGAAAGCGCGCTAGTAGAGGATATCATTAGGGATACTATTAAGAGTGATCTAATTAAGGAAGAAATAGCGTTAGGGTCTAATAGCGATAGTAATAACGATTTCGAGAACGCTAATAAGGAAATTACGCTTTAGCCCGAGTCCCTAAGACTTCTAAAGTTACTAAAGTTATTTATTAATACTATTATCCTTCCGCGACTTATATTACTTTTAATCTCTCTTACCTCTAAATCGCAGAGCTTTATATTTACTTCTTAAACTGAAACTAACTTCTCGCTAAGGTCTATAATAGCGCTTTCTAGTTTCTGTTGGATTTGTAACCAGTACCTTGGTCAGTTTTGCCTGCATTGGCATACACACCCTGTACCATGTCAGTACATGGTCTTAGTACCTGGTTCAGTACCCTGCGCATGTACCTTGTTGTACCTGGCACCTACACCCTGTACCTTGTCACCAGCCTGTACCCTGCATACTCTATTAGAGTTACCATGAAGGTTCTCGATAGAGTTATACTACTCTCTAGTACGTATATCGTACTTCTAGAGGTTTCTACTGACGTACTACTGACGTAGTATGATTCTACGGTATACGTGTCTTCTTCTATGGAGTTCTGTATTACGTAGTATAGAATGTTCTAGAGAGCTTATATAGCTATATAAGTAGCTAGAATCTCTCCTGTAGTTAGCTCTCTTCAAGTAAGCAAAGCAAGTCAAATTGATCACGTATTATTCTGTTATTCTGACCTTTAGCCGATTTCCACCTTCAATTTTCACAGTTTCTTAGATAAGTAGATATAAATTATAAACGCTACTATTACTACTACTATAACTACTGCTCTCGCTCTAGAGGCTAACGCTAATACTACTAAGAAGTTACGATCTCTTATTATAGATCTCTAACTTACTATAGATTACTTTCTTCTAAAGCTCGATAACGCTATAAAGGCTATCGAGTCTTACTAAGTTAAGTTCTCCTGCTTTCTCTTTACTAACTATAATAGTAAGATTAAGTATAATATATAGAAGATAGATATAAAGCTCTTCTTAGAAGAATATTCTAGTAATTTCCTCGCTAGTAATATATAACTTAAGGCTTACTTTAAGTACACTAGAGGAGAAGCTATAATAATCACTTAGTACGCTAAGGTAAATAGGCATAATAGAATAGTAGAACAGTCGCTGAAAGTTCGCTAGTAATAATCTAGTTAATATAGAAACTAATTGCTAAGGAGAGAAGGTTCTTCCTTCCTCTCTAATTCTGAAATATAGGAGTAAGAGGCACTAAGCGCATAGACTTATTATAATATCTCTCCTCTTAAATACTTCTATCCTAGAAGTGAAAGTATTAAAATACCCTAGCTAGCGATACTTTAGCGAGGCGCGGGCAAGGTACTCCTTTTAAGATTCACCTTTATTCTGATTCTTCTTTATTATTAGTAAGGCTAAAATGCGAGATATAGCGCTAGGTAATTCCTCTATATAACTCTTAACCTTCTCTCTTCTCTCCCTCTTTAAACAACTAACGATAATAATAGTAACTATACGTAAGTTATAAACCTGATATGCTAGACACTACTAACTTGACCTTTTAGCTCCTAAAAAGAACCTTCGTAAGCGCGCCGCCAGTAGTTCGCTTAAAGATACCCTTCCTTCTAGTAATACTTTTACTCTTATTAATAAGGGAAAAACCGCAGCCGCTAGCGGGTTATCGACTAAGCGCTAGCGAGCCGAAGATAATAATAAGGATACTAAAGGCGAGCCGAGCTAAGATAGTAGCCCTTCTACTTATTACGATAAGACCCTTTATACTAGTTGAAAGAATACGCAGATAAAGTCGAAGGCTCGTACTAAGGTAAATAAGAAGATACCGCGTCCGGAGACTTACTTATAATACGCCGGCGAGTATACTTTATTCCCTGAGTTAAAGTATACTTTAGCTCCTAACTCTATTACTAGTAAGTATATAAATTATATTAAGAAAGGTAAATCTTACGAGGATATAAGTATAAATTTCCTCTCTTTAGCGAATACTTAGCTAATAGCCGGCGAGGTTCTAGCTATCTTAATAGGTATTCTTAGCTAATTATAAGATATAGCTTTAAAAGTAGTAATAAGCGAGAGTTCCGGAGAAGTATTAAAGATTACTTAAGTACGCTTTAATATAGAGAAGAAGAGGGCTAATTATACTTCTAAAGTTAGTAATACTATAGCTATTAAATCTCCTTAGAAGCTAGTTATCGATTCTAATACCGAGCTATCCTCTAGTATTACGTCAGCGATCGCTAAGGTATCTAAGTATACGCTGCGCACTATAGCTAAAGTTATTACTACTATTAATATTATAAATACTACTCTTCTAGAGGAAGTCCGTAGTCTCCGTATAGTATGAATTAATCTCTCTAGCGAGTTCCTTACTAATCTTTAACGAAAGACTTCTATACTATTTATACTAGATTCTTTCTATAAGTAGCTTTACTAGATATATAGCTAGAGGTTAATAGAGAGGAAGTCGCGGATAGAGATATAGATACTATTAATTAGGAGATTACTAAGTAAACTTTCTTTAGCGATATCTCGGAGTTTATCCGGCGAGGGCTAGTTTACTAGCGATCTATATAGATAATAAAACCTCTTTTTCCCTTAGGATTTCTATTAGATTTATAATCTCTAATATACCTTTAAAACTATAAAACCCTATAAGAAAAAATAGAAAGGTATATATTCTTTTACGAATATTATTTCACTTTCGCTAGTATTTCGCTAGTCTTTCTATAGTGTTTTGATTTTTCAAAGCTTTAATTTCGTTCTAGAGTCCTTAGAGGTTTTCTTTTAGCTCCTAAGAATTATAAGCGGAAGTAAACCTCTTCTATCTTACTAGGAATTATTCTCTTCCTCTAACTACTCGCTAGTCTAGTAAGGAATCGATCTCCTATAATTCTTCGCTATTAATAGGGTTAGGTTAGATAACCTCTAATAACTCGCTAGGCCTTTTACTAATATAGTTCTAATAGAGAGATATAGAAGATATTATATAGCTAATTATATTTAGAATATAAATCTAATCGATATATCTACTTTCTAATTCTTTCGCTAATCTTAAATAGCTCTAGAAATTAGTAGTCTAGCTTCTTACTCGATCGAATAGTTTTAATATTCTTTACTAAGAGTAAGACTTATTAATCTACTTTGAATTTAACTAGTCGATAGTTCTTATTATACTATTTCGCTTAGGTTTCTTTAGTTCTTCGCTAGCTATTCTCTAGCTCTTAGCGTTTCTTAATTACTTCTTCTACTCTTTCTTTAGTAATAGGTATCTCCCCTCTTATAGGATTATCCTCGATATCTTAGCGACTATCTAGTGTAATTCCATACTTAGCCTTATTTAGACTTATTCTAATAGCCTTATAGTATATATTTATATACGCGAACTTCACTATAGGTAATAGGTCTATCTAATCGTCTTAAAGATAATATACGAAATACTATAGCTATACTTCTATAGCTTAGTTTTATCGTTCTATTTACTTATCAGTTTATGAGTAAAACGCCATCGAAAGACCTCTTATTATTCGGAGGTAGAAGTATACCTCTTACTAGAACTTGGAAGTAAAGACAGAACCTCTATTAATAATAATAACCGCAGGTAATCCGTAGTCCTTAAACTAATAATTAATAAATAGCCGAGCTAAGCCTAGCGTATCAATTATCTTTAAGTAAGGAATATACTCTATATCTTTAGTATATCTATCGATAATCACTAGTAAACTATCAGAGATTCTTCCTATAGAGCTCCCTTTATAAGGTAGTAGATCTGTAATAAAGTCTATAGTTATAGACTCAAATAGCTTACTTAGCTAGCTAAGTGCTTATATCTCGCCGGCTATCTTTATTCTTCTTATCTTTATCCTTTAATAAATATCGTAACTTTTAATATATTCTTTAATATCTAGCTTTATCTTCTACTAATAGTACTTTCGCTAGATAAGCTTCAGCGTCTTATCTTAACTAAAATAGCTTATAGTTAGATTATTATAGTATATTTTTATGATTTCAGTACAGATAGCTTCATCTAGTGGAACATAAGCCTTTCGCCGGTATCTAAGTAGTCTTTCGCTATCGATACTTTAATCTATATCCCCGGTTTTCTATAATCTAACTAACTTCTCAATAGTAAAGGCGTCCCTTTTTTATAGCTTTATAAGCGTTAAGAGAAGTAAGTTCGACTCAGGGTTTATTATTTCGATTCTTATAATACTTACTATAAAGAACTATAGTATAGTATATCCATAGCTATACTAGCTAGCGCCCAGCTTCTCGCTAGCGCCTCTTAAGAGGGTATCTAGACCTCTAAATAAGTTCTATGAACTATTAAGCTTTATAGGTATATATCGCTAGTTAGGCGTAGAGGTTATATCTATAGCCTCGATCGATATTCCTTTTGAAGAAGTATCGTTAGTAAGTTATAGAATCTGAGTTAATTAGTATAATATACTATCGTTCGGACGCTAGTTACTCTCTATTATATCGCTAGCTTTACTAGGTATATAGATTAATTTATCTTCAATTATACTTCGCAGCTTATTTTATAAAGTAGAGAGTATAATATTTTCCTTATTTTTCGCTAGCTTATAATTAGGCCTTCTTAATAGTCTATCAGCAGGATTGTTTTTCCCTTATCTATAACTTAATATTAAGTCATACTTAGATAGCTCTAGAGCTTATCTAGCTTATCGCCGGCTTAATACTATTATAGTTATAAAATAATAAAAGTTACTATAATCTATTAATACCTTAACTAGGGCTATACTACCTTTAAGATAATACCTCTAGTATATAAAACACTTAATAATTATAAGGAATTCTTAATTATATACTTTATAATTTAACTCGGCAGGTTCTAGCTTTTTACTAAAGAACGCGATAAGATACTAGACGGCCTTTTCCCCTTCTTTCGCTAGCTACTCTCTAGGCTAGGAGAGAATTCCCGCGATAGTAAACCTAGAAGCGTTAGTCTCTAGCTTTCTTAGCTTTAGTGGATCGAAGTGCATAAGAAAAGGTACTATAATAAACGTATCTTTTAACGCGTTAAAAGCCTCTCTTTCTATAGCACTTTATCTAAAAGCAGGAGCAGGTTACCCTTTCTTCTTACTATCTATTAAGCTTATTAGAGGTCGGGTAATCGCTGAGAATCTTACGATAAATCGCTAGTAGAAGTTTATAAAACCGATAAAGACTTATATATCTCTAATACTTTCAGGCTCTAGCTATTCTCTAATAGTATCTATCCGGCTTATATCTATTAAAACGCTGGCTAGAGAGATAATATATCTTAGAAACTCTATACTTTTAGTATTAAAGGAGTATTTTAATAACTTAATAAAGAGGTTTATATACTGAAGTCTCTCTAGTACTTAGCGGACGTGTTATTCATATTATGACGAGTCGGTAGAATAGATCAGGATATTATTAAGATATATAATATAAGTAATATCGACGAGGCCCGCTAGCGTATCGTTAATAAATGCCTAGAAGGTCGCTAGCGCATTTGATAATCCAAACGGCATAACTTAGTACTTATAGTACTTATATCGGGTACGGAATACAGTTTTCTATTCATTACCCTAGCGAATTCGGACGCGGTAATAAGCGTTTTATAAGTCTAATTTAGTAAATACTCTAGTATCCCGGAGCTTATCTAGCGTTTCGCTAATTAATAGCAGAAGGTACTAGTTCTTAATCGTAATTTTATTCAGCGCCTAGTAGTCGACGTATAATCGGAGACTATTATCTTTCTTTAGTATAAAGAGAATAAGTGCGCTTATAAGACTCTTACTTTTCTCTATCTAACCTTTCGCCTCTAATAAGTTAAGGTATTCCCGGAGAACCTCTAGTTCTTTCTCGGAGAAGTTATAGATTAGAGAATAGAGTACCTTTACTTCTAGTTCCAGTTTAATAGCGTGTTAGCGGCCCTCTAATAGAAGCAGCTCGCTTCCCTTTTCTTCGGAGAATATATCCTTAAAGCTACTATATGCGGAGGGAATAGTAGGCGTATTGCCGGTATCTGTCTAGCGTATAGTATATAAGTTAGGTATTATAGCGTATATAGGAGATTTCTGTTCGTTAATAAGAGTCGCAAAAGCTCGAGGTGCTATAATATTRAGGTTATCTGAATCCTTTAATTTATAAGGAAACCTCTACTACTTATTCTTAAAGCTTATCTGAGGATCTATATCCTCTAACTATAGCTACTCTAATATCAGGTCTATACCTAGTATATCGATAACTCTTAGCCGAAGAGTATCGACTCTAGTCTATCCAATCGAATCGGCTATCTCTACTTAAGCGACTATAGTATTAAAGATAACGCTTTTATTCTATAAAAGTATCTAGAAAGTCCTTAGTCCTTCGCTAGTAAGTTCAAGCTCGTATTCTTTAGTAATTAGTCTTAATATAAAGTTATCTTCTGCTCTACTATTAATAAGAGTAATTATCGATTTCCACTTACCTTAGGATAGAATCTTCATTTGGATTTCTATCTTATTATCCGGTAAGCCCGGTCCGGATATAGAAGATACTATAAGTTATAGCTTTCCTTAGCGTTTATCTTTAGTATCGCTAGTATTTGATTTTAGATAGTTCAGAGAGATATATCTATATTCGTTATAAGAGTAGTACTAAACCTTAGAGATATCCTATCTTATTAGTCGATCCCTAATAGGTATACTATTTAGATCTCTTCTCTCTTCTTATCTTTATTAGCTCTTATCTTATTAATTATCAGTTCTTTACTAGTACTTATACGAGTTATCTTTCTTCGCGTTTAACTCCTTATATTTCTGCTCTTCAGGTTCTCTTTATCTTTTATTACTATTAGTACTTCTAGATAGAGTATAAGTCTCTTAAAGAGTAATAGTAGAAATAACTTAGTCTTAAGTCTGAAGTCTATTAGCTTAACTAT
This sequence comes from Rhynchosporium agropyri, assembly GCA_900074905.1. NCBI lineage: Eukaryota > Fungi > Ascomycota > Leotiomycetes > Helotiales > Ploettnerulaceae > Rhynchosporium > Rhynchosporium agropyri. The sequence goes on along the minus strand of FJUX01000251.1, from coordinate 3,195 downwards.
TCTCGACGATTTTCTAGCGAATCTCTAAGTAGATCTTATTAAATAAGATATCTCGTAATTAATACTTAGTAAAGAGTTTAAGTTATTCTTCTTTCTCTTCTAGATAATTAATAAACTTCCTAATTAGTTAACCTAGCCTCTAGCGAGTATTCTTATAGTCCTATAAGTTAGCTACTCTTTATAAGATAGGGAATAGCTAGAGATTCGCTAGGAACTCTTTATAACTTTCCTAGGTTATCTTATAAAAGGTATTTAGAGTATACTTTCTAAACCTTTCCTAAGTATTCGCTAGTTCCTTACGAAGTAATATTACTACTTATTTGATCTTAACGAGATTAGTTAAGTATCCTTTAGTATTATAGTCGGAGACTTAGTTATAAGCTTATAAGTACTTAGTAAGCTCTCTTTAGCTCTTGCTCTTATATTCTAGTAGAATTATATATTTACTTTTATCCCGGCGAGGAATTAGCGATTCTTCAGGAGCTACTAATTAACTATTATCTCTCTCTGTACTTAGAGTAGGGTCTTCGGATATATAAGCTTAATAGAGTCGTGCTCTTATAGTAGCTTCCGGAGAGTATTAAGTAAGATCTTCGCTGAATATTCGTTAGTACTTAACTATAAGGTTATCTAAGATATTATTCTATTTCTTTAGCGATCGGAGTTTCTCTTATAGAACTAAAAAGTTATCTATTAGTATATCGCCGGGTATTATCTAAGCCCTAATAGAGTCGTCTTAGAGTATAAGTCAGGTTAATATAGTAAAGGATTCTCCGCTTTAAGCTATTATAACTATTTAAGCTAACGTTAAGTAAAAGTAATTAGAATATAATAATCACTTAGTATACTAAGGTAAATAAGTATAATAGAATAGTAGAATAGTCGCTAGAGGTTCGCTAGTAATAATCTGGTTGATATGGAGACTAATTGCTAAGGAGAGAAGGTTCTTCCTTCCTCTCCAATTCTGAAATACAGGAGTGGGAGGCACTAGGCGCATAGACCTATTACAATAGCTTAGAATATATAGTAATTATACTGAAATATAGAATATTACTATAGAATCTAGTAAGAAGATACTATATATTATAGCCTTTCCTATATAGAGGAGGATAGTCAGATTACCTATAGAAGAAGTAACTAACGAAATTCTGAATACTTAAGTAGCTAAGAGCGACTTAATATTTAGTAATACTATACCCTTAGAATAAATTAAGTAAGTTCATAAGCTTCTATATATATATCGCTATATTAACTCTATAAGCCTAAAAGATATACTCTTCACGGATCTCTATTATTATAGAGCTAGGATACTAGAGTATTCTAAGCTAATCCAGGAGAACGCGTCTAGAAGATATACCCTAGCTAAGCTTACCTAGCTAAATAAGACGATTAAGGAGAGAATTAAGTATAATATATTTAAAAGCACTCTCCTAGCTAATAGAGAGCTATCGGATTAGAATAGCTACCTATATATAGTTAAGAAAAGAACGGATTCTAAGGTATAAACTAGGGAATATAGAGTAATATTTGATTACTCTAAAATCAAAGAAAGGACGCCTAGCTACTTAATAATCTTAATAGTAGAGTGCTTTATATTTCTCAGTAATCCTAAGTATTACCTATTTATCTAGATAGATCTGAAACACGCCTACTAGTTAGTAAACTTATACTTAGACGACCGCTATATCTATACTTTCTCTATACTAGGCTACGGCTAACTGCAACTAATACGCATGCCTTAAGGGTATAGAAGCTTAGCCTTTTCAATAATAGAACTCATAAAGCTAGTATTTAGAGATATACTAAGATCTACTAAGGTAGTAGAGAAAGGTTTAGATAACTCTAAGCCCTTGCTATTTTCTCTAATTATTACTAAAAGGGGAGTAGTTCTCTAGTCTTTACTCTTCTATATAGATAATATCTTTATAGCCTTTGAGATATTTGAGGAGGTATTTATATTTCTGAAAGACTATCTCTTACTTAGACTTCTATAGTCTAATCTGAAACTTTTATTTAAGAAGTATCTACTGTTTATAATAGAGGTATTAGTTTTAGGAACCTTATATAAGGCTAGAGGTAAATTAACGATCAAACTAGAAAGGGCCTTAAGAATCTAAGTATAGCCGGTTCCTAAGAATACTACAGAGGTTAGAAGATTCCTGGGAGCGATCTAAATTACGCGGCCTTAGGTGAAGAATTATATAGAGATTACTCGATTATTAAATCGACTTACTAGAGATATAGAATAGAAATAGAAAGAGAATAAAGCGATATTATTTGAGCTACTAAAGGAAGTATGCTTAAGGGTAGTAGAGAGAAACAGCTACGATCTAACTCTCTTAATACAAATATATATAGATACTAGTAGATATATAGGAGGATATTATATTATATAATCCTAGGAGAGAGAGAAGAAGATAGTACTAATCCTTTTCGATAGCTTTACTTTCTCTAAAACCTAAAGGAATTATAAGACGTATAAAAGAGAGCTCCTATTAATTATAGAGTTCAGTCGTAAATATTATTATATATTACGGGAAGATAAGCTAGGAATTATCTATATAGACTATTAGCTATTAACTTACTTTCTGGATTCTTTAGCTCTTCAGGAGGGAATTTATATTAGGTGGACTTTAGAGCTAAGATTATTAAATATACGGATTCACTATATTCCCGGTAGTAGAAATAAGACTATAGATACTTTATTACGTATTATTTTTCCTAGAGATAATTACGATAGACTAGATATAATAAGGTTTAGAGAAGAGTAGCAGACTGCTACTAGATCTATCTAGAGATAGAAAGACGGAATTAGTAGATATAAAGATCTACTAAAAGAATTAGAGCTTACTTCTAAGAAGGCTAATAATAAGAAGCTTGAAGTTAGTAAGGGAATATTTAAGGTTAATAATATTAAGAAATAGGCTAGAAGGGAGAAGGAAGATCTGGAGTTTATAGCTGCCCTATATATAGTAGGAGAGAGGTTCTAGGATATAACTTTATAGTTAAGYTTACCYTTTACTARAYTATAAGTTTTAGAAGATAYRCCTCTCTATGAAATATTTAAAGCTCTATCTGCGGAGACTTACTAGCTATCGAAGCTAGTAATAGTCGAGCTGATATCCCCTTTAGAAGCTTATAGGAAGATATACTAGTATAAGGATATTATCAGGTTCCTTATCTATAGTATCTACT
>FJUX01000249.1:0-11500 GCA_900074905.1 Rhynchosporium agropyri | reverse complement strand
ACTGAACCAGGTACTAAGACCATATACTGATAAGGTACAGGGTGTGTATGCCGATGCAGGCAAAACTGACCAAGGTACTGGTTACAAATCCAACACTTACAGTAAAGGGATAACATATTAAGATTGATAAAAGAGAAGAATTAACTTAAAGGTTAATATCTCTTATAATATAGTAGTATAAGGATTATACTAATATAGGAAGGAGATAGTATTACGTTCTAAGGTTACGTATACTACTTAGATTGCCTAAGCTAGTATTAACAGGTAACCTAAGAATTAATTTACTATATTTAGTAGTAATTATAGAAATGGTTAGCTAGCTAGGATTCCTTAGGCTAGAGTCACATGATAGATTCTAGCTTAGTAGGAGTCTAAAGGTAGGAGTCGGACTCCTATTTAGAGAACTTCTATTTAGAGGACTTCTATTTAGAGGACTCCTAAGAGAACGAAAGTTCTATATAAGACCAGCACGTCTACTATTAGATAGGAGCTTCGTGCTTAAATTCATGTGGTAATTAATACCCACTTATAATATCTTAATTCTAATTAAGAACCGAACTTCTTATCTACTTTACTTTATAGCTAATATTATCGACGAGCCTATACCCCGCGTACTAATCAGAACCAAGAACGATATACTATTATGCTATTATAAAATATTCAAGGTTCTTAATAATTAGTACGAATATAAAGTTTCTATACGCTTTTCAATTTATGTTACTACTTCTTAAAGTAATATATAATTGATAATATCTTCTTATTATAGATTTCGTGGTTATATTTAGCTAGAGTGTTTTTCTTCGAGAAGAATACATAAGGTCGTAAGTATCTCCGGTCGTCGAATTGCATAAGTACTTCTTCTACTGCTTATCTAGAAGAATACGTTTCGATATCGTTCATTAGTCCAGGTTAAACTACGCTGATACAAGTCTAATAGTAAATATATCCTTTAACTTCTCAAAAGCTTAAACTATAGTATTATTCTACTAATATAGCTACTTCTTATAATTTAGCTATATTAATAGTAATATAATTATGAAATAGTTCTTAATAAATATCCGATAGAAGTTCATAAATCCTAAGAAGCTTCGTCCTCCTTTTACTAAGATTAGAGGTTGTCAAGCATACTAACGGGTATAACCTGTCACAGCGGCTATCTATCCATTTGATCCATCTAGCTATCTTTCATCCATCCGTACACGAAAAAATTCCAGTCCGCTTTCCGCCGGCCCCCTCTTCATCTGTCACCTTCATTCTCTTCCGTCCCTGCCGACTACCTTCGAAATTCTTCTAATTTACTTCAAAAAGCCTCGCATTAAATATGGAAATGGAGCGAGCTGATCTTCTCCAAATCCTTTCTCTCCTGAGAGAGACTCATTTCACTCAGTATTTCGTCACTGCCTCCGCCAATGACCAACACTCTTACATCCCGGCTTATCTGCTCAATGCGGGCTCCCGGGCCATGTTTGGCATATCCTGCTGCACCCATGATTTGCTGGCATTCTCGTACTGACAACTCGGTCGCTCTTGCAGCGCTGACCTTGGTCAGGGCGCACAAGCCGCCGATGTTCGAACCGTTGCAATTACCGTTTGCGGCTGCTATAGCCGCACTCTTTCGGATTTGCATAACAGACTCGAGCAAAGCATATGTACTGACTATTTGCATGCCGATATTAGAGAATTTGAGCTTAATCGTCTGGCGCTCGATTAAAGGTCTTCCAAATGTCTGGCGTGTAAGGGCATACTTGTATGCATCTTCAAGACACACACGAGCGAGACGCAAACAGTTCCCAGCTATCCAGAGCCGCTGTTGATTGAAACCTGCATTTCGGAACATTGCCACTCAGTGCACTGGTCTGTGTTGAAACAATCGGACTGAGTAATACTTACCCACCATGATAAGCTTGAAGCCTTCATTCAGTACCCCGATGATGTTATTAACAGGCACTTCCACATCCTTGAATGTGAGAGTAGCAACTCCTGTTAGGAGTCAGTCAATGGGGTCGTGAAGTCAACCCAATAAGATCCTCTACGTGAGATAACGTACCGCCTAGAGCAACGCCAGATCGAGGAATATCGGTTCGAGAAACTCCATGCACGTTGAGGGGAATCACTATAACGGAAATGCCGGCAGCACCACCATCATCAGTCCGAACAGCAGCGGTACAGAAATCAGCATACATGCCATTAGTTACCCAGTCTTTAATGCCGTTAATTACGAACACCTCGCCTCTTCTTTCAGCTTTCATTGAGATGCTAGCAACATCGGATCCAGCTAATCACGATACAAAGCCTCGTCAACTTGAGTACTATGAGTTTTGAAAAGGTCTAGGTTACCACAAGGCTCCGTAATTCCTTGACAGAAGCTGATTTCATGCCGAAGTACAGATGGCAGCCATTTTGATTTCTGTTCCTCGTTCCCATGGTAAACAATAGGGGTACAACCGATCATATTACCGCACCCTAAAGCCCATATGACCCCTAAAGAGCTACAGCGCGCTATTTCATCGGTAGCGATGAGATTGTGGAAGCTGTCCCACTCCTGCGGAGGTATATTACCCGGCAGCATGAAATCTGCATCATGGTACATGCTCACGGCCGACGGGCCTAGTAGAATAGCTGTATAGCCCAGTTTAGAATGTCGCTTTAGCACCTATCGAAAGTTAGCTGCTAGTGAGTAAGAAGGGAGGTCGTTCGCACCGTTACTGGGATCGAGCCCATTGCCTCCCATTGAGAGTAAAATGGCTTGATTTCATTGTCAACGTAGCGACGGACCTCGTCCCTTAACCTTCGATGCGAATCTCCGTAGTTAGAACTTCCCGGACGCGAATACCAGAGGGGCTCTGCAAAAGGCGTCGTAGACCCGAAGAATTCAGCCATGAGGGGAATGTGACAAGCAGCGGGCTTCTCTGTGTTATCAGTGCAAGCAGCAGCGTTGCGAGGATTGGAATCTGTTATAGGCGACTCTCAGATTCCTAGTAATCACGCGAGGAAACTCTGAGAGAACCTTACTTGCGAGATAACTTTTACATGCAAGGCAGCTTTCATTTCCAAGGCGACACTACTTGTAAGTGAACTTTATTCATAAGAAAGCTGTGAATTTTATTGAACCACTTCTTTACGAAGGTAGCGCGGTTGAGTATTGTTAATACGATTCGCAGGGGTTTGATGACTCTATTACAAAAGGTATAATCCTTAGAGGGCACTGACTTTTCAATCACTTCCGTACTCCGTATAACCGGCAGTTTTATCCTTTCCGATTCGAATGATATCGATATTATGATCTTCGAGGTTCCTTCCTCTTTTGCTAAGATTTCAAACCTTCATTATCTGTATGCTATCCCCTCTGTCCAAAGGACAGTTAGAGGTCAGCGACTTGAATACTCCATATGAGTGGTCAAGAGCCCCTGATAGAACCAGTGCACTGGCCAAGATATGATCATATACGGAGTTTAGAGTGGGTTTAGAAGATACTCGAGGCTGTAACATATTACAGTTTTCGAGACTCAAAGAACGAAATTGAATTGTTCAACACCCTTGGTTCACTACCCACATATGCCCATAAAGGCCCTTTGACCCACTACAAACCCCCTTCTAGCGGTGAAGTACTCGTACTTCGTACATGGCCAAATAAGCGAAGATTTAACATCCCTGCATACTTGGTACATGTGGAAAATAATGTACGAAGTAGAGTCTGTGCGTTATTCTACAAGTTTCTACTACAGGGAGTCCTTACAAGGGCTGTTACCCAATTATAAAGCAATACTATATAGTATACTAGGGAAAATAGTCACAGAATATCTAGAATGCATCGCCTATAATTGAACATTCTTTGCCCCCTTGTTACAAGTATGACAGGAGCTGACTCTCGACTAAGTTTGGACGAACCTTGTCCATCGTCCGGCAAGGAGTCGCTCTAGAATCATCCGCTTATTTTCCGCAGAATTCTCCTCTTCTGATCTCATATAGGAAGAAAGAGAACGAGGTAGCTAACGATGAGTAACGCGCTCTTTCTCTCTTGTCGCAGCTGTCATCCTTGATACGAAGCAGTGATGTACTGGGGGATAGCCGCTGCGATGGCATTTGATCAGGGTGCTTGCCAGTGATATGCTATTGGTATCGATGTAGTGCGCTTCAAGGGTATTAAATGAGCGGAGCAGGGAGACTCCGGGCTGGCGCACACTAGAAAGTAAACAAAGACAACGTTTCCCATCCTGGTCTCGATACATTTAGTTTCAATCATTACAGGCAGCGATTGCAGCAGACGAGGAGGAAGGATATTCGGTGAAACCTAGATACAGACGATGATGCCCTAGGCCAAGGGCTCTAAAACGGCTACCAGCTGACCATTGACAACCGAACTTAGGACAGTACATAGGAGACAGCAAGAAAACAAGGATGATACATTTTTTAACTATCTCTTCAGTCATTTTTTTGAGTCATTTTTCTGCTACATCATACAAAATGCCGTTCAACACCAAGCTGACAAGTGCCCTTGGCATCAAAGGTAAGCTCCCATTGAACTTCCAACATTCTATATAAAGAGACTGAACATTTCTTCTTTCACAGTTCCCGTTATCCAGGGCGGTATGCAGTGGGTTGGATATGCTGAACTCGCATCAGCCGTCAGCAACGCCGGTGGACTCGGTATCCTCACCGCCCTGACTCAGCCTACCCCAGAAGACCTACGAAAAGAAATTCGAAAATGCAAGAATATGACCAACAAGCCATTCGGTGTCAATATCACACTTCTGCCGTCTATGCAGGCTCCTGACTACAGCGCATACACACAAGTGTCTATTGATGAGGGGATCAAAATTGTCGAAACTGCAGGTAACAATCCCGGGTCAATCATCAAAAAATTAAAGGCCGCTGGTATCATTGTTCTACATAAATGTACAACCATCCGCCATGCACAAAGTGCAGCCAAACTCGGTGTTGATTTCTTGAGTATCGATGGCTTCGAATGTGCAGGACACGTTGGCGAAACAGACATCACAAACTTCATTCTCCTAAGTCGAGCTCGCCAATCTCTTAAGGTTCCCTTCATCGCTTCTGGAGGCTTCGCAGACGGGCAAGGACTTGCAGCTGCCTTAAGTTTAGGAGCGGAAGGTATCAATATGGGAACTCGATTCATGTGTACCATCGAGGCGCCTATCCACTTAAGAATCAAGGAGGAAATTGTCAAAGCTCAAGAGACAGATACTGAGTTGGTCCTCCGAAGGTGGAAGAACACTAGTCGTCTGTACAAGAACAAAGTGACAGCAGCCGCTATTGTAATCGAGAGGGAGAGTGTTACGGGAGATTTTGAAGAGATAGCACCGTATTTAAGCGGTAAGAGGGGCCGGGAGGTTTTTATCAATGGAGACCCTGATTACGGTGTAAGTCCGAAAGCTCGTATTCGACTATTACTTACAAATTTGCAGGTTTGGACAGCTGGCCAGGTCATTGGGCTCATTCATGATATTCCTAGCTGCGATGTTTTGGTGAAGAGAATCGAGCGTGAGGCAGAGGATACATTAAACAAGGCGTCCGCTCTCATTGTGCCTGCTAGTAAGCTATGATTACACGTTATAGAGAGCAAACAACGACCTTCACAACTCACGTTAATAAGCTCGGCGCTGAAGGCCACATGAGAACCTAAGATAAAATTTGTATGGACGGCGTCACAGGCCATGGTATCGTCGACATTGTTATCCATTGGAGTACTGTTACTTACGCCACTTAACGTAACAAGGGTTTGAAATAATGAGACGAGGAAGCTTTACATGCGTTTTGTTTCATTTATACTATCCATATTAACAAATGACGATGCTAGACTCTTTTGCTCAGACACCCTCCCTGACCCAGGTGGAAGATCGATACATCCACAAGCCTAGAACCCAAACGGTCCCTTTCGATGTTTCATCGGGAGACCGGCTTTCTCAACTATACGAAAGTCTGGCAGTGAGTCTGTTTTCCTACAAAGGTATTGCTCTATGTCCAAGAAATTAACAGACTATTCCCTTGAATATCGAGAGTCGCTCGACGCATTTTACCTTTATTCGGCTTCCACTTTCGACTAAACTCTTCATCTAGAGATCCCGAAAACACAATGACGAGCTTCTCGTTGAAAGCCATCGTGCAGTAAAGCTGACTTCCACATTTTGGGCAGAAGTAGCGAGTAGCCGGCTTGCCGGAGTCCGTCTGTGTGTCCGCGTACTGTGCAGGCTCGCCCTTGTTGACTGTAAAATGCTGGGTCGCGCGCGTTAACACTCAAAGGACAGTTTCTGCAGAACGTTGAGTTGGGTGCAGACATGACTTACAGATTTGCTATACACGCTTGCACACATCATCTGCGATCCACTCAATTTCTTGCAGTTACTGCAGTGGCAAATGAGGCCGAACATAGATTCGGAACCGGCGTCGAGCTTATACCGCACTTGCCCGCAGTGGCAGCCACCCGTAGTAGCTTTTACTGTATTAACAACCATGACTATGTTACCGTGTGCTACTTCTGCTCTTGTGTTGGGAAAGACAGACAGGCTAGGCAAAGGTTATGTATAGCGAGAGGCAGACCACCTCTGGCATTGGACTGGGTTGCTACTATTAACGCCCCTCACCGCACCGCGCAATACCCTCTCTCGGTTCAAACGCTAAATTAAACGAAACGTGGACCTCATGTGGGTAGTGAACAAGGGTTTCCGAGATTTATAGTTTGCTACATTCAGCCGCCTTGGACCATCTACATCGTACAGCCACCATGCTACATACAATATAATAGACTTCGGCTGATGATGCACTGACACGCCTAGACTCTGGTTTGAGATTTCTGCGACACACAACAGATCGTTCGTTTAAACGTTTAGATCGGCCGCTCTTAAGTTGAGGGTGTGTAATCATTCACCAATAGCCAAGGTATCCACAGCACTAACACAATGACAAAATAGCCAGAAAAACTCGATACATACTATCAAGCCCACGATAGTGAATATATGCGGACTGAGAATTGAATGATTGATTGAAAATTGCCAAAAGTCTCCGGCATCGTAAAGAACAAGGCCCCAGCTAAATCAACATACGTGAATAGCTAAATCGACATACGCTAAACTTGTAGTAACTTGGCGTGTGCATCTAGGGGACATGACCCCCTATACAAATTTGTACTAGAGGGCAAAGGCCATTTATGTAGTATGAAAATATTCATAATTCCCTGATTACCCCTAAAGCTTTGAATTATAATTGAGGTTATTCGAAGTCGTTCTACTGCTACTACCTTTATACACTACTACTATTATAGCTTCTATTCTTATATCTTATGGCCCAGCACCTCCTATAGCAATTCATAGTATTATATAGACCGGTTTTACTGCAATTCAGGCCCAAGCTAGAGCTTATAGCTATGCCCTTCAGTAGAGAGGTATTCGACTTTTCCGCGCCCTATTAATACATGACCGCGCAGGTAAATACGACTCTAAAGGGAAGCAATCAGATATCGATGCTTTAAAGAGAAGGAAGAATACTCTTAGGTAGGAAAACGGGTTAGGGTTAGAAAAATATAAGTAATGTAAGGAATAAAAAAACTCAAATCGTATATTACTCTCTAGTACTTATTTTTCTATATTATAAAAAAAAATTATTAATAAGAAGTATTATTATACTAGTTTTAATAAACTCAATAATCTATAACAAGATTCCTGTTATTGCACTCTCTCGAAAAATCCTAGAATCTATAACATAAATCCTGTTATTATATATTCTCACAAAATCCTAGAACCTATAATATAAGTATTATTATAACACTTTCTTAATAAATTCTAGTAATTCTAGTATCTATACTATAGATCCTATTATTATATCTTCTTATAAAATCCTGATACTTATAATATAAGTATTATTATTATACTTCCTCTAAAAGGTTTCAGAATCTATAACTTAAATCCTATTATTATATCTTCTCTTATAACTCTAGAACTTATAACTTAGATATTATTATTATACTTTCTTAAGAAATTCTAGTATCTATAATATAGATCCTATTATTCTATCTTCTTATAAAACTTTAGAACTTATAACTTAGATATTATTATTATACTTTCTTCAGAAATTCTAATATCTATAATATAGATCTTATTATTATACTCCCTTATAAAATTCTACTAACTTTATCTTTTAGCGCTTTATTAACTAATCGGGTATTCTAAGTATAGCTTATTTAAGGAGCGTAGCAGTAGCTAGCCTGTGCCTTAGCGCGCGACTTCTAGATATATCTAGTAATCGAAATAATAATATCTCAGTATACTTCTAGATTCCTATTAAGTTAATTATATATACTATATCTTCTCTATCTATACTATAGCTACTACTACTACTAGGAGCTAGAAGGCTATAATTAATATTAAATCCCGAATTTCGATTTATTATCTATTATACCGCTAAGTACTAATAAGCGATTAATCCGGATAATATTAATAACTACTTATCCAGAATACTATATACTATTAAACTTAGGCTTCGAAAGTAGCTTAAAGCGTATCTGGAGTAGTAGTAGTAGCTATATGATTTCCGTAATATATTATTACTACTAGACTATTCTCTACTATAGCTAGTGCTTCCTATTATCTATAGCTTCTAGTATTAAGATTATATATATAAATCAATTAGCTATAGTAAGATATAGAAGTATTATAATACCGAGTATTAGAAGAAGTAACTACTAGATACGTAATTATTCCGCCCTGTTTAGTTATAGATATAGTTTATAGCGAAAAGGGTACAATATTAGATAGTGGATCTTAACGCGACGCGCTTATTATATAATAAAGATAATAATAGTAATAAGGGCAGTAATATAGCTATTATAGCCTAAATCGTAGCGCGAATCTAAAAACGAGAAGAGAGATAGGCTCGACTCGGGAGAGAGATTAGGCTTATTAAAAGGGACTTATAGTAGCGGAATATATAATAAGATAAGGTACTCGCTAAGTTATAATACGATCTAGTAGCTACTATAGTATTTACTATTATTACTACTTCTACTGAGCCCGATCTGGCTCGACTAATACTAAGCTAGGACCGGGTCTTATAGCGGGCACTAGCTACGCTTAAAGCTATAAGGGGTTTTAAGGATATTCTAAACTAGTAAGTATCGCTAATAATAGAAGTAGTAAAGCAAGTCCTATTCGAGCTGCTCGAAAAGAAATCACTCTAGTAATATAGCTAAAAGTTTTAACGACTACTATATTATATTATACGTACTGCCCCCGAGGGCCCTAAGGATCTGTCTCAGATAAGCGTTATCTTTTCTGATAAGTAGTAGCTAACTATTAAGAATATCCGCGAGTGCTTCTAATAGCTTATAGTAGTAGTAGTAGCTAACGACTAGCTACTAACAGAGGACTAGCCGCTGAATATAGTACTTATAAGATTAGGGTTTAAGGGTTAGGTGATATTGAATCTAACTACGCTATCTTGCTACAAGTGTTTTTCTAACTATAAGGAAATCAACTATAAATACAGAGGGTACGCGCTATAATTCCAGGTAAGAAGAGTACTAATGGAAGAGAGATGCGAAGGCCTAGGGTAGGCGGTATATACTGCGAGTAGTAGATAGATAATCATAGCCTTCGATAGGCTAGAGGTAATCGTTCAGGGTAAGTGAGAGATATTCAGAGTAGATAAGATATGCTTTATAGAGAGGAGGTGCTCTGTAGCGAGAGGGAGTGTCCTGTAGCGTAGGGATAGGGATAGGGTTTAAGGGTTAGGTGATATTGAATCTAACTACGCTATCTTGCTACAGGTGTTTTTCTAACTATAAGGAAATTTCTAGCTATAAGTACAGGGGGTGCGCGCTATAAATACAGATAAGAAGAGTACTAAATGAAAGAGAGATATAAAGGCCTAGGGTCGGCGATGTGTACTATAAGTAGTAGATAGATGATCGAAGTCTTCGATAGAAGAGGAGAGGGTACTCTATAGCGAGAGAGGGTGCCCTGTGGCGTAGGGAGGGTGCCCTGGGGCGTAAGAAGGGTGGCCTATCCATTATTGTTGAATGAATCTAATATAAGATTCATTTGATTCCCCATACAACCTATTAGCGTGGATTTGCCGAGGCCACAAGATTCATTTGATTAGATTCATTTGTTAGGGTTACGTCCAAATAAGCTCGGGTGAGGCTCAAATTCGAGTATGAGTTAGCCCTAGCATATGCGACACCAGCCCCGTCGAAACATCCACTAGAACCCTATTATCAAGTGAGTTCTGCGAGGAGATAGTAGTCGTCGTCGATTTTTGATGAGGGAAGTAGATACACAGGCCAAGTCAGCTAAAATGCGGGTCCTAAGTATAAAGTGCGTATAAAAGTATAAAAGTATAAAAGCGGAGATTACAGCCAGCTATACTACGCATGGGTCCAGATCATGGGTGCCGAACGCGTGAGGGTTAGTATAACGCGTAAGGGCAGCAAGACGCGTAAAGAGGGTAAGAGAAGGGGAAGATTTCATTTAAACTATTTAAAGAAAGAGTCAAGTTATAGATCTATTTATTCATTTGCCAGCATTTAAAGTAGTAGTATGCACCGTATGCTAGTATGCCGTGTTACCCAGCCAGATTTCCAACTATTTAAGCGGTTCCAATAGCTATAATATAACCAAGGAAGCACGAGAGCGGATTTCTAAAGAAGTGAACCAGATTAAAGGGTTGATTTTATGTCGAGCAGAGTTAGATAAGTTGCCAATCCCCGTTACTCTAACCCAGCCCCCGATTCCCGAATTAAGGAGACCTAGGACAGATGGAAAGGGGTGCTTATTTGCCCCGTGTCGTTATATTAGTTACTAGCGTCAAGCTATCCAGAAACATTTCAGAGAACAGCACAGTTGGGTAAATGAGAGGAAGAGAGGGCGTTAATATGCCGGCTAAGAGGTGCAAGTACTATAGGTTTCAGTCTATTACTAGTAGTTTTTCCCCAAAGGTTCCGGTTCCGCATTTTTCGAGGTTTAAGTAGACGGATCCAGCCCTACTATGCCGTCGGGAGATATCGGTTTAGAGGCTATTAAAAAACAGTTAAACCAGGAGATGTAAGAAGCTAACGAGAAGCAGCGTCGTTAAATTAGTAAGCCCGAGGAATCCCGAGAGCTAAATCCATAGTTATATCGTATAGGTTAGGTTGAGCATTCCGAAGGGTATATTCGGGAAGAATTACGAGGATTAGTTGGCCCTGTTCAGGAGGACGAGCCAGAGTTAGACGTGTTATACCGCGCATTTAACTAGTTGATTCAAGACGCACAATACTATTGTATTCGGCAAGTAATAGGGTTAGAGGTATTATTTGAAGCGAATAGAAAGGAGGTAGATAAAGAAGTCCAAATGCCGTTTAATAGTTAGATGGATATTACTACTGTCGTGCGGTATACAGAGGTTTATTTTAAGGTTAGGGTTAGGGTTAGGGTTAGGGTTAGGGTTAGGGTTAGGGTTAGGGTTAGGGTTAGGGTTAGGGTTAGGGTTAGGGTTAGGGTTAGGGTTA
>FJUX01000248.1:14487-44657 GCA_900074905.1 Rhynchosporium agropyri | reverse complement strand
CTAAAGAATAATAGTCTTAGCCTCGCCTCCGGTACTCTTAAAGTAAGCCTTAATTTAGGTAGCGCTAGTACGGAAATTACTAGAGAACTCTTCGATAAAGATCTTCATATCTATCTTCTAAGCGTTATACTCGATCTTACTCTTATAGTCGGTAAAGATAAGGCAGGAGTAATAAATCTTATAGGCGTCGATAGGAGCGATAGCTTAATTAATCTTTAGAAGATAGTAATCAATAGGTAGCTAGAGGTCTATAGTAAGAGCGCGGGCTTAATAGGTAGTAGTATTATCTCTAGCTCCGGTAGTCTTACTAGTAGTAACTAGATTAGTAATCTATTTTATCTGCGTAGCGTTAAAAGTAAGTATTTCCGCTATAATAACTAATAGAGTGCTTTCTCTAGTAATAGGAGTAAAAGTAGCAAATTTAGTCTCCGAGACAGGAGAGATTAACAGTAATATAGGTAGGAGTGCGGCAGTAGCGTCGATAGTCAAGGTTAACTTTAGAGGTTTTAGGGACTCGGGCTAAGGTATAAGTTCCTTATCCGCTTCCTCGAAGTTATTATTAATAGACCCTGAACCGGTTTCTTCCTTAATAGTATTACTCTTAATAGTATCTCTAATAGTATCCTCTGCTAGCGCGCTTCTACTTATCTTCTGTTCAGGGAACCCGAGTCTATCTAGTATAGAGGGCTCTCGAGTGCTTCGGCGCGGTTATATATAGGAGGGCCCGCTATAGCTAAAAAAAACGCGCTTAAGAGGGACCTAAAGCTTAATAGTAACTTATTTAAGGGGGTGAAGATTAATACAGCGCGAGAGTAAGTACGTTCTTAAAGTCCCTTAATAGAGTATATATTTAAGGTATTAGGAGGTTACTAATTAGGTTCACTTTAGATTCCTTTTACGAGTTCACTTTACTTCAGCTATCGAGTTCTCTTCTTATAGGTATATATAGAGTTAGAATCGTAGGAGGGAGCTTCGCAGAGGTCGTGGAGGTTCGTAGAAGTCGTGATATTAGGAGGGTTTAAGGTCGAGGATACGTAAAGCTGAGCATAAGGCTAAGGGCGTAAAAAATATCGCAATAGGGTTTTTTAGTGGAATTATACTATAGAGGTAGTACTAATTAAGGAAGGGAGTTTAGCTTTCTCTGAAATACTCTACTTCTGAGGTATAGAAGTAGACGGCGCGTATAGTCGAAGTTATRYAGTATAYGTAGGGTAGAAGTCGTAGAAGTCGTACTAAGAAGGTGATACTAGCTTTAAGGCTTCTAAATAGATATTACTACTTCCTAGCGAGGTATTCGATCTTTTCTTATATTACGGCAGGGCACAGGGGGTAGTAATAACTTATATTCGCCCTTAAGGGTGCGCGTAGTAAAGAGAAGAAAAGATAAGGAGAAGAGGTTCTACTCTCGACTCCTTCCTTGAGGTATAGCCGTAGGGCTYTYCTYACTAATCTGCCGCGGCTGCCAAGGCTCGCTTACCCCCTCGTGCCTGGAGGCCTGAGGCTCCTCACATACAGGTCGTGACAGATATTATATAACTAGACAGTCGATAAGTCTTATATATAGTCGATTAAAGTACTACTTTCCAGAATAGAGGTTTTCTTACTAATATATCTGCAGAGTATATATAGAACTCATTTAAGCAGGTATAGATAGATACTTACCTTAAGCTACCTGATTTCATTATTATAGACGAAAGTACGTAATTTAAGTCGAAAGAATTCGTATGGAGTACTAAGACAGAGGGTTCTATAGTTAAAGTTATACCTATAGAGGCTTATTACTCTATTAGTAAGGTAGAGAGATACTATAGCTCTCTGAAGAGAGCTTATACGATAATTCGGAAGGAGTTACCGTACTTTAGTTAAGATATAGCACTACAGATAGCATTCTATATAATTAATTATATTTCTGGACCTAGTAGAATTATACTTATTTTACTAGTATTTAGAGTATACCCTAGAATAGTAGAGATAGACGCCTCTTCACTATTAGTCTCCTAATAAGCTACTATATTTGATAAGGCTATAGAAGAGATTCGCAAGCTACGGAGTCGTTAGTAAGTTAATAACGCCRTYAATACTRYGAATAGACRTAGTTCTATAGTAGTAAGAGACCTTCTATTGAACTCTCTAGTACTAGTTTAGAGAGAGAAAGGCTTCTGGGATAAACCTTAGCTACTTATTCCTATAGATAGAGAGAACTACGTAGTAGAAATCAATAGTAGACTAACGACCTTTCGCTTTATATCGATTAAACTATAGTACGAAGAAGAAATCGATTCTAATGAACTAGAGAGTATTTTACTTGAAATTATACTCTTACTATCACTTAGTACTACTAAGTCAAATTGACCTATACTAGTACTAAAGAAGTAACCTTATCGAGATCGACGAAAGCTAATTCGATTCAGACATAATAATATTAAAGTTTTCTTAAATTATATAGATAAATTATTTTTTAGTTTCCTAGTAGTAGAACCTTAATACGCTATATTAAGACGTAAGGAGATTAATAGTCTAATCGCTATAGGGATCTTTAAATTAGTCTATAAAGACGAATTACTAGCCGGAGCTAGGGTTTTTAACGCTAAATTTATCGACTAGACTAAATTTAAGAGTATATAGAAAGCTTACGAGAAGTCTAGACTAGTTATATAAGCGTATAACGACTCTAGAAAGAACTAAGTACTTACTACGTTACTAACTATTCAACGAGTCAGCTAACGACTACTACTAGTATATATAGTTATACACCCTAAGTTTAAGGTATATAGCTATAAGATTATATAAGCTTATACTCAGTCTATATTATATCTAATATATAACTTCTTCGTGCGCCCTCTAAAGGAGATTCTGACTTAGCTATATTAGTTTTTGTAGAACGTTAGGCCTATATATAGTATACTAGAGTTAGCGAACTATTAGTTCAGTATATACTATAGATATAAGGTCAAGAAGCTCCATATAGTACTATCGACGTTCGACACGTGTTTACTATCTATTTCAGGTAATAAAGCTAGTATAAGAGCTCTTAGTCTTCAGATTAACGATACTTTCTTTATAAGTAATAAGACGTTTATAGACGCAGAAGAAAGAGAGCTATAAAAGACTAGATTTAAGTCGAACGAGAGAAAGTAATTAATTAATTTATACCTAATTAACTTTAATAGAAGTCATATTACCTTAGAAACTAATAGCTCTATTCGACTGTCTTAATAATCGTACGATAAGACGCTAAGAACAATTAAGAAAGAACTAGTTAATCTTACTAACTCCTGTGGAGATATAAGATAAGGTCTTACCTAAATCGAGCAATTTACTACCTAGAGAGCTAGAGGTTTATACCTAGTAACTATTTCTCAGCCGGAAGTATCGTTTAATATCTCTTTTACTATATAAACTATGAATCCGATAGAGAAAGACTTTAAGCTCTTAAATAAGAGAATCTTAAAGTAAAAGCTTAACTATATTAAAGGTCTCCGATACGTTAAATTAGATAAGAAGTCTCTGAAACTCGTCGTATTTACTAACGGTTAATTTGCTAATTTGAAAGACTTCTACTCTTAAATTAGCTATATCTACGTACTTATAGATAAGTATAATAAGGTAAACGTTATTCACTAGTCTTCGGTATACTATAAGAGAGTTACTAGATCTATACTAGCCTCTGAACTATACGCTATATCAGAAGGTTTGAATATAGCTAGTGCTATTAAGACTACTATTAAGTAGATTATAGAGATCATAGTACTACTTTTAGTTATAGTTACCGATTCTAAATCTTTATATAACTACGTAGTACGACTTAATACTATAAGAGAGAAGAGATTAATAATTAACCTTATATATCTATATTAAGCGTACGAAAGAAAAGAGATATCGGAGGTGATTTAGGTAGTAGGGCTAGATAACCCTGCGGATACGATAACTAAGACAAATTGCAATAGAGCTCTAAAGGAGCTATCATAAATAAATCAATTAGTTATTAAGCCTATGGAATAAGTAGATAGAGGGAATTTAGATAACTTGAAGCTGGAAAAGAGCCTATAAGGCGTTTAGCTCAGTTATCTTTTAAGCAGAATCTTTAGAACTGATCAAGTGGAAACCTATATACTATATAATACTTCTGCATAAGTAGTACTATAGTACTACTCTTACTAGAAGGCAAAAAGCGTTACTTTCATACGAAGAAGTAGATAGTTTAGAGCTACTTTAAAGTACTCCTAGTATTAGTCTATAGTCACGTGTTAGTCGAGTATCTGCACCGGGGTTTAGCCGGCCAGATATATCTCCCTTACGAAGTCTCGACTACCTAGGAAAGACAGCTACGATATAACAGATAATACTACTACTATTATCACCGTACTTTAGCTCACGCAGACTACTTGATTATACGTACTACAACAGAGTGATACCAACAAATAGATTTATACTTATCGTAGAGAAACTCCGCTATTATAACTATAATACTATAAGAACGCTTAAGGGGTATTAGGAGTTAAGTCTAAAGAAAGAATGAAATTCGGAAATCTAAGTTACTATACGCTATTAATATACTAGTAATTAAGAAAATAGAAAATCCTAAGAGGAGATATAACAGAGACTATTAGATAATTAATAGTAAGATTATAAGGGATATATACCTTTTACTAAATACTTAGTACTTATAGGATAAGCTAGCTAGAGTAAAGATATATACTAAGTTAAACTAATATAACGCGTTTCATTTAATCCGAATTAAGAAGGAATACTAGTAGAAGATTACTTTCGTATTACTCTTAGGGTTATAGGAATATATAGTAATATCATTTAGCTTAACTAATACCCTAGCTATATATTAAAAGTAAAATATTCATATTCTTAAAGATTTTATTAGGAATTTCGCTATATATTATCTAGATAATATATTAGTATACTCGAAAACTATCGAAGTATACTAAGGCTACGTTACTTAAGTTATAGAAGCCTTATATAAGATAGATTCTAGACTAAAGTTATCGAAATATGAATTCTTAGTTAAATAAGTTACTTTTCTAAGATATATTATTCGCTTAGAAGAGATAAGTATTAATCCAGAGAAATTTAGAGCTATAAAGGAATAGGAGTCTCTAAAGAATATTAAGAATATATAGTTATAATTAAGTTTTGCTAATTTTTACTAATAGTTTATTAGAAACTATTCTAAGATTATTAAACTACTTATAAGCTTAACGAGAAAGAGCGTTCCTTTTATATAAATAAGCTTATATAAGAAGGCTTTCTAGAGGATTAAGGAAGAGTTTACAAAAGAACTAATCTTATATAGTTTCGACGAAAAGAAAGAATATAAAATAGAAATAGATACTTCTGATACTTATACTAGCGTAGTATACCTATAGCGAGATAATAATGGATAGCTATATCTAGTCGCTTACTTTTCAGAGAAAATATCTCTAGCTAAGTAGAATCATAATATTTATAAGAAAGAACTTATAGCGATTACTAAAGTACTTAAATACTAGAAAATGCACTTATAAGAAGCTAAGTTCCTAGTTATTATCTATACTGATTATATAATCTCCGAACCTTTATAACTACTAAGGTCTTAGATAATCGTTAATTAGCTTAATAGTCCGAGGAACTCGCTTCTTTTAACTTAGTTATTAAGTATATATAAGGAAAAGATAATATARYAGTAGATACTCTAAGTAGATTACTAAGTTATAAGGATAATAAGATCTATAATAAGACTACTTTACTCAGATAGCTAGATAATAGAGATATAGTTACTAGTGTTCGAGAAGCTATAATAATTAAATAAGAAATCAAGAGACTTTAGTATAATACCTTAAAGGAAGTATAGAAGAAAGATAGATTATCTCTAGATATAACTAAGGAACTTATTACTAGAAATATAATTAAGAATAGTGTTATACGAGTTAATAGGAAAATTTAGCTTCCGCTAAGCTTAGTGAAAGTATACGTTAAAGAATAACACGAGCTTCTCGCGTATAGATACTAAGAGATATAAAGAATATATCTAAGGATTTTAAGAAACTACTAGTCAGAAGGACTCCGCTTAGTAATTAAAGAAGTACTAGCTAACTATAATACCTATATTAGGAATAAGTTTTCTTAATATATATCTTATAAGTAGATAATTATAGTATTAATACTATTAATATCTTAGAAATCGATATTATAGGATTTTATAGGGCTATTACTACTATCGAAGGACCCGGTTACAGGAGTTAGCTATAATATGATACTTATTATTATAGAAAGACTTACTAAGTATATAATCTTAGTACTAGTCTTATCTACTCTTATAGCCGAATAGTTAGTATAAGTATACCTTAAGGAGATAGTCTCTAAGTATAGAGTACCTAAAGAAATCGTATCGGATCGAGATAAGTTATTTATATTAAAGTTCTAGAATATTTTAATAAAGTTCTTAGGGACTAAATAGAAACTATTAATAGCTTTCTATCCTTAGACTAATAGAGGAAATAAAAGAATAAACTAAGTAGTTAAAGTATATTTATACTATTATATTAACTATTAATAGAATAATTAGATAGAACTACTACTATTAATAGAGTTTATATATAATAGCTCGACTACGGAAATAATAAAGGTTATATTACTCTTCGCGAATTATAATTATAAACTAGTCGCTTATAGAGAACTTAACTTAATAGTTGAGGATAATAATATAGCTTATATTCAGGTCCGGAATATCTAGGACCTCTATAAGCAACTCGCAGAAGAACTCTAGTTTATAATAGAGAAGAATATATACTATTATAATAGAAATCGTAATTAGGAGCTAACGCTATAGGAGGAGGATAGGGTTTACTTTCTATAGAAAAATATTAATATATAGAGACTAAGTAATAAGTTAGACTATAAGAAACTTAGACTTTTTAAAAATAAATATATTAAAGCATCTTTAAATTATAAACTTTAGCTACTAGTTATAATAAAGAAGATATTCCTAATATTCTATATATCCTTANAGTAATTAAAGAAGTACTAGCTAACTATAATACCTATATTAGGAATAAGTTTTCTTAATATATATCTTATAAGTAGATAATTATAGTATTAATACTATTAATATCTTAGAAATCGATATTATAGGATTTTATAGGGCTATTACTACTATCGAAGGACCCGGTTACAGGAGTTAGCTATAATATGATACTTATTATTATAGAAAGACTTACTAAGTATATAATCTTAGTACTAGTCTTATCTACTCTTATAGCCGAATAGTTAGTATAAGTATACCTTAAGGAGATAGTCTCTAAGTATAGAGTACCTAAAGAAATCGTATCGGATCGAGATAAGTTATTTATATTAAAGTTCTAGAATATTTTAATAAAGTTCTTAGGGACTAAATAGAAACTATTAATAGCTTTCTATCCTTAGACTAATAGAGGAAATAAAAGAATAAACTAAGTAGTTAAAGTATATTTATACTATTATATTAACTATTAATAGAATAATTAGATAGAACTACTACTATTAATAGAGTTTATATATAATAGCTCGACTACGGAAATAATAAAGGTTATATTACTCTTCGCGAATTATAATTATAAACTAGTCGCTTATAGAGAACTTAACTTAATAGTTGAGGATAATAATATAGCTTATATTCAGGTCCGGAATATCTAGGACCTCTATAAGCAACTCGCAGAAGAACTCTAGTTTATAATAGAGAAGAATATATACTATTATAATAGAAATCGTAATTAGGAGCTAACGCTATAGGAGGAGGATAGGGTTTACTTTCTATAGAAAAATATTAATATATAGAGACTAAGTAATAAGTTAGACTATAAGAAACTTAGACTTTTTAAAAATAAATATATTAAAGCATCTTTAAATTATAAACTTTAGCTACTAGTTATAATAAAGAAGATATTCCTAATATTCTATATATCCTTAGTAGAAAAAGTACTACCGGGAGTACTAATAGCTCTAAAGATATACGCTAAACTAGTTAACTTACTCGTAGAATATAATATAGAAGAACTACTAGACTATTAGTATAAAAGAGGTATTATTAGATACTTAGTGAAATAGAAGAACTACTTATATTCGGAAAATATATAAGAACTTAAGTTAAGCTTTTACTACTTAGTATTACTAGCTAATTTCTTTTAATAAAACCTAGATCTACTTAGAGTAAGTCTATAAAGTCGAAAGGAAAGTTAACTATCAGGTTAAACGAGGGGTCGATAAGGATATCAGAACTAGAGAGTTCTGTGCCCGCTAGCTTAGCGTCTTTAAGCGCTCTCTCTCTTTCCTATTTCTCTTTTTCTTCTTTCTCTAAAGCTTTAAGAGCATTAAGCTTAGCTATTGAATTTAAACTAGTAGTAATTATCTTTTATTACTTTTCGTATACGAAACGTTTCTATTTCTTCAGATGAAGAATCTTAGCTATAGCTTCCTACTCCTTTATATTAAGTTTCTTAATCTAAGAATCTAAGGATTCCTAGTCCCGCGCTAAGAGTATATAGTTAACGACTCGAATATTATATATTTTATTTAGTTAAGCGTAATAATTATATTAAGTTAATTTAGAGTCGCGAGGCGATATATACTCTTTATATTCCGCTTTCTTATATCTAGTATATAGTATTATAATTCTACTACTTAGTTCTATTTATCTTCCGAGTATAATATAATTAACTTATTTCGTTAAGTGTTCAGGGCGTATAATAAAAGAAGAAGATAGCTATAAGTAGTTATCGATATTTCCTTAGGCGTACTTAAGTGTAAGGATACGCTAAGATAGAAGGGGAATAGTATTACGAACTAGTATAGTTCTTAGTACTAAAACCGTTCTAGTACTAGAGTACTAATAGTACTACTTAGTAGTAAGTACTAGAGAGGTTTTAGTACTAACAGAGAGTTAGTACTATTAAAAGGAAAGCACTAACACAGTTATAGTATAAATAGCGAGTAGTACTATACGCCTACCTATATTATAGTAATAATAGTATTATAGCTATAGGTAATCTAGGATCACGTGATATACTAGACTACTAGACGGTCTTACGGGCTTATACGCTCTGCAAGATATCTTATATAGCTAGTATAAGGGAATAAAGGTTCTATATAAGACTAGTACTTCTGTTATTAGATAAGAGCTTCGTGCTCAAATTCATATAGTAATTAATACTTACTTATGATATCTTAATTCTAATTAAGAACCGAACTTCTTATTTACTTTACTTTATAGCTAATACTAACTGACGAGCCTATACACCGCGTACTAGTCAGAACTAGGAACGTTATATATAGATTTAATCTATATTAGTACTTTGAAGCAAAAGGCAGACGGGTTTACKAAAGCCCTAGATAGGCCTAAATTTAAGGAGTTTATAAAACACCTTGAACTAGCTTATTAGAGCTAGTAATTCAGATTRTTAWAAGAGAATTAGGTTTATTTAACCTAGGAGGGTAGCTACGAGGTGGCATTTCCATTCCTTATTATATTTCTTTTGTAATAGGGTAGTCGATTAGTGATTTACCTTATATAGTTCTGTTTTAAAACTAACTATAAGGCTCTGATTAAGGGGGCGTGTTGGATTTATAACTAGTACCTTAGTTAGTTTTGCCTGCATCGGCATACACACCCTATACCTTATCAGTATATAGTCTTAGTACCTGGTTTAGTACCCTGCGCACGTACCTTATTATACCTAGTATCTACACCCTATACCTTATCACTAGCCTTTACCCTGCATACTCTATTAGAGTTACTATGAAGGTTCTCGATAGAGTTCTACTACTCTCTAGTACGTATATCGTACTTCTAGAGGTTTCTACTGACGTAGTATAATTCTATAGTATACGTRTCTTCTTCTATGGAGTTCTGTATTACGTAGTATAGAATATCCTAGAGAGCTCATATAGCTATATAAGTAGCTCGAATATCTCCTGTAGTTAGCTCTCTTCAAGCAAGCAAGCAAGTAAGCAAGCAAAGCAATTCGTATTGATCACGTATTATTCTGATCTTTTAGCCGATTTCCACCTTCAATTTTCACAGAATCGTTTGGAAGGTGCTAAAGTATATCACGGGACAGGACATATCACGGGACAAGGACAGACACTTAGAATCTATTAGTTATTACTACTTAGATAGCTCCTCGCACTATAGTATCTAGAAGAATCAAGACTTTTACTACATATAATCCTTAGGATACCGCTTATTATAGTAGTAATTCTAAGAATAATATAATATAAATCTAAGTCTCTAAGCTATAATACCTTTATATAAAGGACTTTTTATTTCTCTTACTTACGAAGACGAAACCCCTGCGATATACCGGAGACTTATAGAGGTTTACTAGTAGTACTACTCTATATACCGCTATATCAGAGGCTTTAATACTAGAGGGAGGAACAATCGCTCAAGAGACTAGTAGAGGAGATTTTTATCTTTAATACCTGAATTAGAATAATTTATATAGACATCATTCGCCGGTTTATCTATATCTCCTGTTTAAGAATACCTAGAGATATTATAGTTATTACCTAAACCTAGTCCCTTCCTTATAGTACCGTGTAACTCCCGATTAATATAATAAGACTTATCTACTAAGAGAGTACTTGTTATACTAATACGAATTTCGTCTCGAAGTTAACCCCGACGTATATCCTTACTTATCGATTTATAAGTAATCCGAGACTAGGCCTTTCCTAAGATAGTAGTTCTGACTATAGCTTTCTACTAAAGATAGAGCTCTCTAGCTAATTAGTTATTATAATTATCAGAGTTTTCCTTGTCTAGATAGTCTATTTCGCTAAAATATAAGACCTTACTTAGAGCTAAAGAATTAGCGAGATAACTATAAGAGAAGATATCCTATCTATATTATTATTAGCTATAGCTATAGCGTTAGTTTATACTAAGAACGAGTAGAAGAGCGATACTATCTTTATCTAAGTACTATAAGAGGATATACACGATAGGGGTAATAAGCACTTAGTCGGACTAATCCTCCTACTAATTCTAAGATAAGCTAAGGCTTTAGTCTATACTCTAGACCCCGGTATTCTAATTGACTTAAAGGATAAGGCTATTAGGTCGATTAGTACTCTAGGAATAATAGCTCTTAAGTTAGTAGTAGCTTTTAATACCTTTTTAACTCGGTTCTAAGCTAGCCCTCTAGAAGCTAACACAACTATACGCATATCTTCTATACTAGTAGTACTAAGACTATTAATCTCTCGTACTCTAGTACTTATCTGATTATCTATCGAGACAGAAATTCCTCTTCTAAATCGCTAACGCTATAACTTTATATACGATAACAATATACTTAATATTAGAGATAGAGAAGACTCGGACCCCTAAGATTCAAGGAGACTATAACAGAATAGCAGATTACGTATATCTAAACTTAATATCCACGACTTCGCCTATAGGATATAAGATAGTTTAATAGTACTACTTTTATTATAAGCTATATCGCGATACTTAATATAATAGTAGCCTATTATAGAAAGGATATAGTCCTCAAGGTCTTACTCATTTATATAAAAGATAAAGCTACTATCTAGCTTAGTATCTTATCTCTAGAGATTACTAGCTTTATAGCTCAGAGCTTAGAAGAATAGAAATATTAACTCCTACTTTAATTCTTTACGAATCTAAGCGTAATAATATAGAAAGCTAACGCTTTAAGGTACTCTTTTAAAAATAAGAGCGAGTTATCCTTAAGATAATTCTTAAACGATAAATACAATCTCTATATCGAGGCAGGAGAGATAAACTAAGACCTTATTATCCGACGAATACATTAGGTCTTAGATCTAAGCTTAGCTATAAGTATACTATTACAGGACTATAGTAATATAGTAAACGAGTTTAAGTTAAAGATCTATAATACGAAGAACTGAGCGAGAGAAGCTTATATATAGACTTAGTCTCGTATCGATAAGTAAACTAAGGAGATATAGGAGTTATAATAACTAATTATAGATAATTCGCTCCGCTAAGGTATTAGGCGAGATAGAGACTCCCGAAGCGAATAATAGACTTAAGTACTAGCGGTCCCGATAGTATAATACTCGATAATTATAGTATCTACTTAACTCCTAACTCTTTATCCGCGACCTTAGATACTACTAGTAGAATACGCTGAATTTAGAAGAAAGTAATAATAAGAGAAAGAGAGGGATAAAGCTAATAAGTCAACTATATTAGTACTAGCCTTTATACTAACTGCCTAGCGCTACGGAAGCTAACTTTACTAAAACTAACTATTATATTTATACTAACTCTAAGTACTTATAATAATAAACTAACCTAAGTATTCTCTTTAGTATTTACTAATAACTAGAAACTTTAATAGGTATGATATATACTATCTGTAATTACTTATTATATTAAACTATTCTAATAATAGTTTTATATATTAGCTTAACTAAGACTACGACTCAGAAGATAACGATTTAGTAGAACCCTTAAATCCTTCCCTGCTAATAGAGTTAGGAAAAGTCTATTGCGAGACCTAAAGGAGGTCATCTCGCGACTTTATTCTTATTAAAACCCTATCTTAGTAAATACCTTATTAATTATCTTTAATAAACTTACTTTAGCTTTATCTTTATTAAAAAGGTTAAAATTAAATTAAAAAGACTCCTTAACTAACCAGCTCCAGTACTTATCCCCCTCTTATAAATACGAAATAGATTAGGACTTCGTTCTAATCGAAGACCTCTCTATAAGGGCACTACTTATTTCGGAACTACCTAATAATCAGAACTATATTATAATACTAGTTATCATCTTAGATTTCTTGATAAGACTATATATATAATCCCCTTAACTAGAAGATACGGTCTCGATCCTACTAAATAACGCCCTATTTATAATAAATACTTACGTAAGAATTCAAATACTTAGTAAAGATAATATACCTATAGAAGTAGCTACTAATACTATATCGCCTATTAAGCTAATCGATGAGCCTAGCTTAGTACTTTACTTCTCCTTAGCGTAACCTTAACGTAGAAAAGATAGCTTACGAGTTAGTCTCTCTATAGTAAGATCTAGTCTTACTATTTCGAACTATATTAAAATATTAGTCTTATATAGGATAATTTCTAGTAAAATATTACTATAGTTTCCCGTATACTATTATTATATTATCCTAAAGATACTAGGAGAGATCCTGCTCTGCCTCGACTTCTTCTCGGATAATAAACTCGATTTTAGATAGAGTTTATTAGGTAAACTTTACTAACTTTAAGTAATAAATAGTAATGACTTTATATTACTTAAGATAATAAAAATAGTAAGGGTGAACGATACTCCGAAGTGTATTAATATCTATCTTCTATAGATAGTAGTAGTATACCCAAGAGAGGGAATTAACTTACCTACGATATACTACTTATTACTTAAATAATAAGCTAGGTATATAATATATCTTTACTCTCAAATCGATATATCGCTTAGAAAATTTAGTTCTATAGTTAATATAGTTACTATAAGTCTCCTTATACTAATTCCGTTTACGAAACTTAGCTTTAGTCCTATCTATCTACGAAGAGGGATAATTCTAAGCGTACTCCAGGAATATACGCCTAAGATTAAGGACTACTTAGTACTACTAAATCTAGCTAGTATCTATAAAGGATAACCCTTCGTAGAGGAGGAGCCGGGAGGGAAGTACTTAGCTAATACCCCTTTCCTAATTAGACCCTTTCCTAAAGATATAGCAGAATTAGATATATTAGACGCCTTTAAAGCGGATATTAAAGATAAGATCTAAGAAGTCCTTCGTTATTATATAAACTTATTCTATTACGAATCCGGACGGTTTATTAATAGAATTAATATACTAGTATTATTTAAGGAAAGCACTAAGATTAATAACCTAAAAAGAGTACCTTTTTTATAATCCTAAAAGGATAGAATAGAAATAGATAAAATCTTAGACCTAATAAGAGCAGATAGCTATCTAGTACTAGTAACCTTCGGATAGCTTTCCCTAGCTTCCGCTCTAGCGTTTATTATCTATAGGAATAGAAAGCTAAGAGTCGTAATTAACCTTAGAAAGGTTAATACGAAACTAATACTTAATATATACCTATTACCTAAGGCCGACGATATCTTATCCGCTATAAGTAAAGTGATTATTTGTTCTAGCGTCGACCTTATAAAGTCTTTCTTCTAGTAACCTTTAGAGCCTATAGACTAGTAGAAGATAGTATTAGTAACCGCGCATAAGGGATATAAAATACTTATTATTATGATAATAGGTCTAGCGATAGCGCTAGTATTCTTTTAAGTATATATAGAGGATTTATTTGGCTAATAATTCTAGAAATTTATTATTAATAATATAATTATCTTCTCAACTATAACGGAACAATATATGAAAGACCTAGATCTAGCTCTTACCTTATTAGAAGACGCTAGAGTTATACTAGCTCTTAGAAAATATCATTTCGCTTAGCTATCTATTTAAGTACTAGGAAATAAAGTATCTAGACTAAAGCTAAATACCCTAGAGAAGAAAATAGAAGCAGTAAAATCTTAGGAATTTTTTAGGACCCTATCTTACTTAGAAAAGGAGCTTAGATTTTTCAGGTACTATCGCAAATTCGTACTGTACTACGTAGCTGTCTTCTTACTATTATTAGAACTTAAGATAATCGGATTCAGGAATATACTACGAGAGAGACTAGGCAAAGGCAACTATACTAAAGCAATACCTATTCTACTCTCTTAACTATAATAAGAAAGGTATACTATAACTCGGTCTTAGAAAGTAAGACGTTATAAGAATACTAAAACCTACTCTAAGTAATATATAGATAACCTACTATATTGGTCTATGCTAGTATTTGATATATTAAAGGACTAACTTACTTTGGCGCTAACTCTTAAATTCCCTGACTTCAGATAAGACTTTTATAACGTTCCTAGTTCTGACTAGTACGCGGTGTATAGGCTCGTCGGTTAGTATTAGCTATAAAGTAAGGGAAGTAAGAATTTCGGTTCTTAATTGGAATTAAGATACTATAATCAGGTGTTAATTACTATATGAATTTAAGTACGAAGCTCTTATCTAATAGTAGACGTACTAGTTCTATATAGAATCTTCGTTCTCCTAGGAGTCCTCTAAATAGGAGTTCGACTCCTACCTCTGGACTTCTGCTAAGCCGGACTTTATCACGTAACTCTAGCTGAAGGTATCCCTGCTAACTAACTATCCCTATAATTACTATTATATCTAATAAGATAATCCCTAGGCTACCTGTCTTTACTAGCTCGCGTAATCCAAGTAGTATGGGCAACCTCAGAACGTAATAACTTTATTCTTTATATCGATAGTTCTGAGGAATTTAGATATAGCATAGCTCTCTATATCAGATAGAATAGTACTAATAAGATAGAAAGACTAATACTATTCCTATCTAAGTTACTATCTGCAGTAAATATAAATTACTAGCTTACTGAACTAAAGATAAGCGTACTAGTATAAGCGCTAGAGAAGCTGCTATAATATCTCAATAGCGTAAATTTCACTATCTATACAGATTACTAAGTAATATTATCCTACTCTAAGGATCATCTATATAAAAAGAGTACTAGATCAGATAACTAGTTTCTCTTCTTAGCTCAGTATATATATAAAATAAATATAATCTATAGAGCTAGAAAGATATATCTGAACGCAGATACCTTAAGCTAACTATAGCACTAACCGCCGCAGGATAAGGAAGTCTACGAATCGTTAAATATAATATACGAATTAGCGGATAGAGACGTCTTAGTTTTGAAGGTAGTATATCTTCCGGTGCAGGATAACGAAGCAATTTTGTATTTAATATCTATATATATGGATAAGTAACTAGTGGCATCCTTCTTACGCTAGCTACTAATGGACAGAACTACCGCCTAACAAAGTAGCAGGAATTCGAAGATACTTTCGTACTAAAAGAGATAATATAGAGCATTTATCTCTATTGGTAGCCTAGTACTCCAAAGGTCAAGATGATGCTAGCTGTGTCCAGAAAGATGGATGCGAGTTCTCTGTTTCCGCATTCTGTATGATAGGCCATACTGTGATAGATGGATCCTCGGAGCATTTATTGCCTCCGATCGCTCAGCACAGGCTCCTGAGAGTTAAAGACTGTCGGCTGGAGCATCTCTTGTCGCTCTGACATGTGCAGATTTGAGGCAAGACGCAGCTAAAACTCGAAACCTCCACTTTGGGTGGATCTGCTTCGCAGTTTACATAGTACTATGATTAGGATGACTGACTGGTTATAGTTCCGAGTGCTTGAGGTGTTGAAAACGGTGTGAAGGAAAAGATACTCGCTTGTACATATTTTGAGAGGCAGACTAGCATGTTATATTCCCGGCTCATTCGGTAAGCTATTTCTGGCTGACAGTCGGTAGCTGGCACAGCCACCACCGTTGAAAAAGGATTCGTCTATCATGCAAATCCAAGGATAATTGGACGTGAGTGAGAGAAACATCGAAAACTAACAAGTAAAGCAGTAAAGAATCGTCATCATAGGGATTTAACATTGGAGAGAAATTACAACGATAAGCAGGTGCGATTGTGGGAAATACTACCCAACGCTCAACACTGATAGTATAAATCTGGTACTGAGCACGGGGAGGGATACACAAACTGCGACTGATGATAGGATAGTTCAAAATCATGATGCCATTTAATGCTCGCAGGAGATAAGCAAGGCAAGGCGACTGTTTGCGGCAGCCCATCACGTGATTGAAGACTAAACCAAATTTGAGCTATGGTCCGGTCCTCTGACTCGAAGCTTCAAAGCGAGCGAGCAGCTTGGGCCAGCTGTGAATGGCCTCAAATTCTGCAATCGCTTATCCACACTAGCGTTGACCTGAGCGGGGGTAGTATGTTGTATTTCGTCACTAATATCTCTTCCTTCTTACAATCGCCCTTTCGAATTCAATGTCAACCTGCACTGATGCGACGTTTCTCTGATCCCAAAGCCATAAAGGAATCAGGAGCAAGTAGACTTCAAAGCTCGCGAAGCGATAACGCCCTTCGATTTCATCCGTCCGCCTATTGCTTGCTTCTAATCTACAAGATTATATAATCCTCTCCTACGGCCTGCAATAGCCTATAACGTCGACGCCGGGCTGGCCAAGCTGTCAGCTCTCATCAAGACGCAGGAAAGAACTATAAATCTCGAAAAATACAATCGGGCAGCTTCTCAATTAGAATCTCTCATTCCTTTCTCTTTCCATAATCCCGCTCGGAGTATATTTCTCTATAACACATTGAAACTCGTCGTCGGAATCGAGGCTTTAAAAGTTACGA
This sequence comes from Rhynchosporium agropyri, assembly GCA_900074905.1. Taxonomy (NCBI): domain Eukaryota; kingdom Fungi; phylum Ascomycota; class Leotiomycetes; order Helotiales; family Ploettnerulaceae; genus Rhynchosporium; species Rhynchosporium agropyri. Next base: position 27,330 of record FJUX01000248.1, on the reverse strand, counting down.
AGAACAACATGAGCATTACAACAGGTGTCAAAGTTAAGTTAAAAGAGTGTATTATTTATTTTCTGAAATATTCAAAGTACTGATGCACTCTTATAAGTTATATCTGATCAGCAAGTATCTCGCCATCAACGTCTCTCTCCTTCAATTAGCCAAAAGAATGATTCCTGATCCCGCTCATACTGGGCTTTCTAATCATCGCGCTTCCATTTTACTTAGTTGCCCTTCTTTCCTGTTGCTGCCTTGGCTGCAGCTGGCTTTGCAGCAGCCGCCTTCGGTGCTGCTGCAGCTGCCTTAGGCGCTGCTGCTGCCTTTGTGGCACCTGTCTGTGCTCCGCCGGCTTGCTTCTTTGCTGCAGCTGCCTTTGCAGCTTGCTCCTTGCCCTCTTGCGCATCGGCGTGGTTCTTCGCAGTCTGCTCTTTTGCCTCCTCCCGATCGGCCTGCTTGTCTTGTTTCTGCTCGTTTGTCAGCTTAGCTTCGATTAACTCCAGCCACCTTCCCTCTCACAATAAATAGAGAGAGGGAAGCCAACCATGGAAAGCAATGGGTGTGGAGGCATGCTTACATCGGCCTGAGCGTTGTTTCCTGCCTTTCTAGATGCTGCAGCCTTGGCTTTAGCTGCCTGTTCTTTATCCTCCTTTGCATCAGCAGATGCCTTGTCCTTCTGTTCTTGGGCCTCGTGTCTGTCTGGATCGGTGTTGTCTCTCTCGTATACTTCGTTGTCGGTAGCCTCGACTAGGTTCTGGCCAGAGGAGACTTCATCAGATCCCTCGGGGGTGTAGGCACGAGCCAGGCTGGAACCTCCCATCTAAATGTTTGTTAGTCCTGATGTGTTTTGAACTGGGCTTGGGTTGCCTTACTGGGAAAGCGGCGACTTGGGTGGCCAAAGCCAATGAGACGAGGAGAACTCGGAATTGCATGGTGATGGATTAGTAAAGATTGGTTGATAAAAAGTATCGGAAGTGTTTGCTGGAATTGCTTTGTTGATTTGAACGAAGGAAGAGAGTATGAAGGTCAGAAAGCTGATGATATGAAAGAAGTAGATATGATTCCGACCAGTCTCTATATATACATGGCTATCACGCGACTCATGGAATACTTTCAACTTACTTTATCTAAACTCATTTCTCTTCACGACCTCGTGGAGTTGTACAAGTCCTGGAGAAAGCCGTTCCAGATACTAAGGTTAAGGTTGTGTTTCCCAGAACTTAATTCTGCACACGACGTCGTGAAGGGGAATGAAATTCTGAATTCAAGATATTCTAGATGCAAAGGTTAAGACGATATGGTATATGCCGGGGGCATTGTTCGACTGGAGTTCATCTGATATGTTTTGAAACGATCAAAAGTTATGCGCTTAGTCATGTATAGCTTACAGCCAATGAAAATAATTTTTTTGAGAATAAGATATGATATATCTTAACGAGTGACATCTTCTGCATAGTTCTCAGTGGCCATGCTCCCTTGTCTCGATAGGTTGGCAATTCTTGTTCCAGTAAAAGTTTCTGAGCCAATACAATTACTAGATACCTATAGCTCGGTAAGCTAAGGTCTTGCTTGGATTTCTGGAAGTTGAAAGGATAGATATGACTCCATTATGCGGAGTAATGTCTACTTGATCAAGGACCAATGGAACTCCTTCTCATAGAGCCGCACGGTCTTCAGGCTTGCATATAGACTTCGAGTTACCGCTGCGATTATTTCCTTGATACTGGTAGCGGAGTTTTCAAGTGATCATAAGTGGCTAGTATTGTTTCGAACATTCGGCCCGTGTGCTGTTGAACTCTACGGAGGTTCCTCCGCATGAGAAAGTAAAGGTTCGATTGGATAGAATCGTTTCAGGTTTCAAATAGCCTTCAGCCAATTAGACTTTCACGTGACTCGAAAAGGACAAAATAGACGCTGTTTCCTCGCTAGTGGTGTTTTCAAGTAACTCAAAGTGGCCGTTGTTGTTTCGAACTATCGGCCCGTGTACACTTGAACTTGCTAATAAACTATCAAAAGTTCGAGCGAATAGAATCGTAACAATTTGAATTCTACAACGTTGCGCATTGTTTCCAGAGATTATCAACGACTCATTCGTTGCCTAAACGCCGAAACAACTATCTCAATAAACAAAGTCTCCAGGCCGAAGTTATTGGCTGACGCAAGGATACCCCTCTGATGCTTAGACGCCAGAGCTCATGGTCGTTTGCATATCTCCCCTTGGCGCCTAAGACAAGACAGATATGGCACGCTAGCCGCGTCGGTCGCTCTTGTACAGAAAGAGCTAGCTGGCGGTGCAAAATCAATACTTTCATAGCTGAGTTTCCGTGGCCCTATCATTTCAGTGTGCCTACCTGATAGGAGGCGGGAGTATTACTTGACAGCCGCTTTTAGACATTGATCGCCAGATCCTTATACTGAAGTAAATAGATCTGTGTTCGATGCAAATGCTGCTGTCGATAGCGTACCCCCAGGAATTGCCACCCGGACGAGTCAGGGTGCAGCGACGCTACTCGTGTAGGGCTGAAAGAAGCTTTACCTCCAACTTGAATCAAGCATCTATTACATAAAGCTAGATATATTGGCCAACGTCTTTCCTTGTGTCCCGAGACGCTCTCTGGCCTGAGACGGAGCTATGGTTTTGAATGAGAGGTTGTTTCTGAGCAAGTCTACGAAGCTGTTATTCAAACTGAAGTGTTTTTGCCTGGGGAGATCACTTGCAATGTCCCTAATAGTAACTCCCTGCCGCACTATCGATAGAGATATTGATAACCACTAGCGACCAGTATTACCTTAAACTCCCGAGGGTAAGACGAGCACGACAATAGCAATGGATCTGGTGCTGCTTACTTATTCCAGTGGTCCGTCTATGGGCCGACGGCTGTGCCTGCCTAATTGCCCTTACCAGCTCTGAAGCGCACCCGAAAACTTCACGTGCAAGAGAAGGGTCGTCGGGCAGAAGGTGCAGAACTGCGAGAGGACGCTTCACGAGCTTGCTATGTAGAATATATACTCCGACGAGGCCATGCTCGATTTGTTGCTTAAGATGCTGAACTGAACAGGAGTTGCAGCAACTATCAAAGCTTGAGGGAGTCACGTGGGTTGAGGCGTGAAAGGAGGTCGTCACGACTTTACCACATCTACCAGATCTAATCGTTGACCAGGTTATCGCCAATAACGCACCGAACCCAGCCTCTATCGTGACGACTTGACCAATGGCGGAGAAGAAGACTCTCCTCATCGTATGGAGCTCATAAGAGTCTACAAACCTAGACCTAGACACCTATCCGGCATATTTTTGGCCGAAAGCTAACGGCACGAACCTATTCGACATTTATGTCTACCCCAAGGACCTCAAGCCCTACACGTTTGCAAAAGTCTATCCGCTCTGTCATCAGCAGACTACTAAATTCTAAGGATATATACGGTAGGTACGTGTACATCTAGGAAGTCGATATTACAGTCCATACCATAACGGCCTCAGGCTCCTAGGCATCATAGCAGGYAGGGCTAGCGGGATGCGGTTAGTGCGTACTAGAGAATGATTAGTTAGCATAGCCCTACGGTTATACCTAGAGAGAGAGTCGAGAGTAGAAACCTCCTCTCTATCTTTTCTTCCCTTTACTTAGCGTACCCTTAAGGGCGAATACAACTCGTTGTCGACCCCCTATGCTTCTACTATAATATAAGAAAAGATCCTTATCTCGCTAGGAAGTAGTAATATCTACTCGGAAGTATTTCAAGCTAGTATTACCTTTTTAGTACGACTTCTACTATTTCTACCTGCCTATACTTGATAACTCTGACTATACGCGCTATCTACTTTCTGCACCTTAGAAGTAGAGTATTTCAGAGAAAGCTATCCCTCCCTTAATTAGTATTACCTCTATAGTATAATTCCACTAAAAAACCCTATTACGATATTTTTTGCGCCCTTAGTCTCGTGCTCAGCCTTGCGTATCCTCGACCTTAAACCCTCCTAACATCGCGACTTCTACGAACCTCCGCGACTTATATTACTTTTGATCTCTCCTACCTTTGAATCGCAGAGCCTTATACTTACTCCTCAAACCGAAACCAACTCCTAGCTAGGGTCTACGATAGCGCCTCCCGGTTTCTCAGATAAGCAGATATAAGTTATAAACGCTATTATCACTACTACTATAATTACTACTCTCGCTCTAGAGACTAACGCTAATACTACTAGGAAGTCACGATCTCTTACTATAGACCTCTAACCTGCTATAGATCACTTTCTTCTAAAGCTCGATAACGCTATAAAGGCTATCGAGTCTTACCGAGTTAAGTTCCCTTGCCTCCTCTTTACTAATTATAATAGTAAGATTAAGTACGATACGTAGAAGATAGATATAAAGCTCTTCTTAGAAGAATATTCTAGTAATTTCCTCGCTAGYGATATATAAGTTAAGGCTTACTTTAAGTGCACTAGAGGAGAAGCTAAGACTATTATCCTCTAATATATGAATACTAGTACTAATAAATAATTCAAGACCGCTTCTGATATCCTTAGAGGTTTAGACTAGTACTTCTTTGATTATAATCGTGTCTAGCGTGCTAAGGCTACTTACGAGAACCTGAAGATAGCTAGAAATATAACCTATAACTAGTTCCTAGTTAAGTTTACCAACCTCGCTACTACTAGTAAGATCTCTAGAGATAGATAGTTTAAGGATATCCTAAAGAAGATCTCTTCTGCTTTAAAAGCTTATATTATAGCTAAAAAGTATAAGATAGATAATAACTATAACTTTCTCAACGAGTACTTAGCTATTATAGATCGTGAATCTCGTAATATTATTACTAAAGAGAATCTAATTAAGAAGACTACTTCTATTATCGCTATTACTCTTATTAGAGCTCTAGGTATTCTTAAGAAGGATACTCCCTTTAGTACTAATCGTACTACTAAGAGCGGTTCCTAGATTAACGATCGTATTACCAAGACTATACGATTCGCTTCTAAGATCCGTAATCCTAGCTTACGAGTACCTCGTATTACTACTACTATTAATACCTACTATATCTATAAGAAGGAAAACTATTAGGCTCGGGAATATCCTAACGCTATAAAGATCGCTAAGATAACTAGTTAGTTAGTAGAGGATATTACTACTTTTTATAGTATAAAGGAGGATAATAAGAACGCTAATAATTCCTCTCTAGTAGAGATTAATAAGTTATCGGGAAACTACTAAGCTATAGGATAGTCTCCTCCTATAGTAAACGCCTCGATCTATAGAATAATTTAAATACTAATTTCCGTTCTCTTATTAGAGGGAAATAATTCCTAGTTACTATAGAATTAGGAAGAAATAGATTATTTATTAAAATAGAAGTATATATCGATAGTAGAGTAAATATCTTTAGAGCTCTATATATCTTAGTCGCTCTTAAACTTCGTTATCTCTTAAGTATTAATTTCCTTATTCTCTCGAAACCTATTATTCCTACTAGCTATAATAGAAAGGCCGGTACTACTATTACTTACGTAATTCTCCTTACTCTTACTATCGATCGTTATTAAGTTAACCTCCTCTTTCTAATTACTAATTTAAAAAGTAATAATATACTAATAGAACGTAAATTCTTAGAGTATTACGAACTTAAATAAAATTATAACTATTACTATAAGAACTATCTAGAGTAGCCTATAGATATACTACTAGTACGCTACTTCGATAAAAGACTAGAGCTACTATTACCTCTAGGTAATAAGGTAGTAGACTGACGATATCAGCTCGACTAAGAGCGACAGGATACTCTAATAGACTAAGAAGTTACTAACGTATAAGCTCCCTAACCGGCACTAGTTAGAAAGGAAAGTCGCCCCTTAGTATTTATAAGAGAATAGAAGTATAGCGTATAGACTATAAATAAGCTATTAGCAAGTCACGAGCTAGCTAATAATCTCTTCTAGACTCGTGATCCTAGTTTACAAGAGGAGGATAACATAGCCTATAATATAACTAAGTAGAACTAGATCAATAAGTAAGCACGTCAGGAAGTAAGAGACTTACCTTATAAAACTAATATTAACTAGATCTCTACTACTATTATATATAACTTCTACCTCTACTAAAAGCACTAAAATAAGAGGAATAGTTTAGAAGTTTTCGTTACTTCTATAAAGGAAATTTAAGACGAAATCTAATACTGCGAAAACACTTAAGCTACTAATAATATCGAGTTATACGCACTCGATAAAAGCCTTATAACTGATAAAGCTAGGGAGGCTAAGTACTAGGAGAATAATAAGATAATTAAGGAAAAACTCCTTATAAAATAGAAAGAATTTAAAGGTTTATTCTTAGCTAGAGCTTCTAATAACTTAGTAGAGAAGAGACCTATAGTAGATTATAAGATTAAACTCACTAAGGGAAACACCCTAACTATAGAGCTATTTCGCTATATACCTAATAAGTACTTAGCTAAGGCTAAGCGATATATTACTGAAAACCTTTATAAAGGGTTTATCATACTATCGATTGCTTCTTAGGCAATACTAATTCTTATAGCTAAGAAAGCAGGTAATAAGCTCTGTTTCTATATCGACTTTCATAAGCTAAATAAGCTTACTTAGAAGAATCCTTACCCGATTCCCTTAATCGATAAGATGATAGCGAGAATCTCTAAGGCGAAGATCTTTAAAAAAGTTAATATTTAGTAAGCTTTTCATAAGATATATATATCTAAGGACTCAGAGGATTATATTACTTTTCGCACTTAATATAGCATATATAAGTATAAGGTACTTCCCTTCGGACTTACTAATAGCTTAGTTACCTTTTAACGTTCTATTAATAATATATTAATAGAGTACTTAGACGACTTCTACTCGGCTTACCTTAACGATATCTTAATATACTCGGATTCGTAAGCAGATTATAATATCTATATTCGTAAGGTTCTTAAGATTCTATAAGCTTATAGTCTTTAAGCTAATATTAAGAAGTCTGAATTTAGTATTACTCGTACGAAATTCCTTAGCTTTATTATTAGAGTTAATAGAATCGAAGTCGACCCCGAGAAGATTAAAGTTATTAAGAACTAGGAATACGCTCATAATATCTATATTATATAAAGTTACTTTAGTTTCTATAACTTCTACTATCGATTTATTAAAGATTATAATAGTATTTATCGCCTTCTTACTTTCCTTACCGGGAAAAATATCCCTTTTCGCTTTAGAAATAAGTATTAAGAAGCTTAGGAGCACCTCTATTAAGCTCTCTAGTCAGCTCCGATTCTATATTACTACGATCCCTTTAAGGAAACTAGACTTAAAACTAACTCTTCTAATAAGGTAATAGCTAGCGTGCTCTTATAACTCTAAGATAATAGTATATTTTACTTAGTCAGTTTCTTCTTAAAGACTATAATCGATACGAAGCTGAATTACTTAATATATAATAAAGAGCTCTTAGCGATCTTCTATTCCTTTTAATAATATAAGCCTAAGCTACTAAGTGCATAGAAGATAGTCTATATCTATATAGACTACTATACCTTAGAGTATTTCATAATAATAAAGGACCTTAACGTATAGTAAGCGAGGTAGGCTAAATTCTTTACCTAATTCCACTTTAAGATTATATATCGAACGGGGATTATAAATACTCTAGCTAATACGCTATTATACTATAACTAGGACCTCTCTCCGCTAGAAGCTAGAAAGCGCGCACTTCGGAACTAATAGCTAATCCTAAATAATAAGATCAGTAACGAAATAGTTTAAGACCTCTAGGACTCGCTTATAATTACTAAGTTCTATTACGAGCTTTCCCTGATAAGAACTCCTAAGACTATCCTATAAGCTAAAACCCGTGACCCTAGCTTACTAGTAGAATTACCTACAACTAAAGACGAAAAGTTCCTTATAAGGGAAGCTCCTAATACTACTACTATAGTTACTTACGATATCGAGAACTATAATATTATCAACTAAGTCTTTTCAGCTAATAAGGAGTCTTCGGAGCTAGAACTTCTTCGGGAGGAAGTAAGATAGAAGTATCCTAACTATTAGTTAGTCCGCGGAAAGCTCTTCTTTTAAGAGCGTTTAGAAGTCCCTACTAAGCCTCTAGAGCTACGAATAGTACTTATTCGCTATATTTATACCCAACTATAAGTAGTATATACTAAGAATACGAAAGTCAAGCTACTTCTTAGTTATAGCTACTACTAGAGGGGTATAATAGCGGATATTATACGCTATATTATAAATTATAACTATATACAGATAAAAGCGAAAAGAGATAAGACCCCTAGGTTCCTCTACCCCTTATCGATCCTAGCACGACCTTACTAGTACCTAATAATAGATTTCACTAAGTTACTATTAGATAAGAGTAGCTTCGACGCTATATTCGTAATTATAAATAGATTATTAAAGAAACTAGTATCTATTTCTTACTATAAAATAATTATAGCTAGATAGATAGCTAAGCTCTTTACTATCTACTGGAGCTATTACTTCGGTATATCTAATTCGATCGTTTCGGATTATAGACTATAGTTTATTTCGAGCTTCTAGAACAAGTATTACTATATCCTTAGTACTAAAGTTAAGCTAACTACTACGTATAACCCGAACGTCGATAGCTAGACTAAGATTATGAACTAATAGATTAAGTAAAGATTATATCCCTTCTATACTTACTATTAAGATAACTAGAGCTTACTACTCCTAGTAATAGATATCGCGTAGCTTATACTTCCTCACGAGTTACTTAGTAATATATCTCTATTTCAGCTACTTAATAGCTATAAAGTAAGAACCTCCTAGGACCTTATTAATCTAATACCTCTAGTAACTANGGAGGAAGTAAGATAGAAGTATCCTAACTATTAGTTAGTCCGCGGAAAGCTCTTCTTTTAAGAGCGTTTAGAAGTCCCTACTAAGCCTCTAGAGCTACGAATAGTACTTATTCGCTATATTTATACCCAACTATAAGTAGTATATACTAAGAATACGAAAGTCAAGCTACTTCTTAGTTATAGCTACTACTAGAGGGGTATAATAGCGGATATTATACGCTATATTATAAATTATAACTATATACAGATAAAAGCGAAAAGAGATAAGACCCCTAGGTTCCTCTACCCCTTATCGATCCTAGCACGACCTTACTAGTACCTAATAATAGATTTCACTAAGTTACTATTAGATAAGAGTAGCTTCGACGCTATATTCGTAATTATAAATAGATTATTAAAGAAACTAGTATCTATTTCTTACTATAAAATAATTATAGCTAGATAGATAGCTAAGCTCTTTACTATCTACTGGAGCTATTACTTCGGTATATCTAATTCGATCGTTTCGGATTATAGACTATAGTTTATTTCGAGCTTCTAGAACAAGTATTACTATATCCTTAGTACTAAAGTTAAGCTAACTACTACGTATAACCCGAACGTCGATAGCTAGACTAAGATTATGAACTAATAGATTAAGTAAAGATTATATCCCTTCTATACTTACTATTAAGATAACTAGAGCTTACTACTCCTAGTAATAGATATCGCGTAGCTTATACTTCCTCACGAGTTACTTAGTAATATATCTCTATTTCAGCTACTTAATAGCTATAAAGTAAGAACCTCCTAGGACCTTATTAATCTAATACCTCTAGTAACTACTACTGAGGCTATTAATCGAGACGCTCTTCGTATAGCTACTCGGATAATAGCCGCTACGGAATTCGCTAAATCCTCGCTTAAGAGTTAATAGGACAAAATAAAGCGCTTAGCTAATCGTAGTCGCCGTGAAGTAGATTAGAATATTAGAGATAAGGTTATAATTTCTATAGTAAATTAGAAGATAAATAGACCTTCTAGGAAGCTCTCCGATAAGTAGTACGAGCTAATAGAAGTACTAGAAAAAGTAGGGGAGAGTTAGAAGCTTAAGCTATCAGAGGAATAGTAAATCTACTCTATTTTCCACTTATACTTACTATATAAGTATACCGAAAACCTACTACTAGGACAGGTACGATAAGCACTAGTACTAATTCAGCTACTTCCGGAATAAGACGAGTAGAAGATCGAAACTGTCTTAAGCTTAAGAGTCTCTCGTAGTACCTTATAGTACTAAATCAAGTAGATAAGAGCTAACGATGATCTCGAATAGTACTCCTACTTAGACGCTATAACAGCCTCTCACTTACTTAAGCGTTTCTACCTGCGATACCCAGTAGTAAAAGGACCGCTATAACTCCTCCCGAAGTAGCTAGAGGCGTATAATAATAGTATTAACGACTATAGCAAATTAGAGGACGATATACTTATAATAGCTATTACTCGTATATAGTTCTTCAAGAGAGAGGGAAGGAAGTAGCGTTTTTACCGGATTTTTCAAGCTTCGAGGACGAAGCTCTTCTCGGAAGGGAGGGGTAGTATTACAGTCTATACTATAATAGCCTTAGGATCCTAGACATTATAGCAAGCAAGGCTAGCGGGATGCGATTAGTACGTACTAGAGAATAATTAGTTAGTATAGCCCTACGGTTATACTTAGAGAGAGAGTCGAGAGTAGAAACCTCCTCTTTATCTTTTCTTCCCTTTACTCAGCGTACCCTTAAGGGCGAATATAACTCGTTGTCGACCCCCTGTGCCTCTGCCGTAACAGTCGAAGGTAACATCGAATATATTAAGAGCGGTTATTAGTATGCGAAAAAATAATCAAATTAATCGATTATTAATCGATTAAATCGATTGAATTTAGATTAGATTAGATTAACTAATTTTGACCTTTAATTAGATTAAGAATTAGACTTAATCGATTAGTTAATCGATTAACTTCTGATTTATTAGAGGAAATTCTATTATATTCTTATATCTTCTCATATATCTCTTTCTCTCTATAATTACTCTATATTAAAGAAATTCTCTGCGTTATTAACTATCTCTTCTAGCTCTTCTTTTTCCTCTATATCAGCTATAAAACCCCAGCTCTTTAAGAGACTAATAGTCTCGAAAGTATCTCTATTAAGCCTATTTCTTAGCTTATTAATAATTAGAGCTCCTAAGCTAAAGAATCTTTCGGAAGCAGCAGAAGTAGCCGGAATTTGAAGATATTTCCGTACTAATAGAGATAATACCGGGTATTTATCTTTATTAATAGCCTAATAGTCTAGAGCTTTTATCTATATATAATATTAGTATGTTATATTGAATAATAAATAAAGATATTTACTTACTATAATATCAGATCTTCTTTCCTCTAAATAGATATCTAATTCATCGAATTCTTCGTCTTCTTCATTTATATATATATATTAAGATCTTCCTTGTCTAGAGGTATAATCTCCCTATCAGGTATAGGAAGATCTATATTAGCCTCTCTTTTTAGACTATTTATATTAGTATTAATACATGTTATTAAAGATAAGAGACTTCTAAGTTATATTCTTTTATAAGCTTTTATTTAATATCGCTTATAATTCTATTATTTAGTCCTAAAGGACTTAATCTATCTACTTTAATCCGAGGATTAAGAATCAAGCTAATATATAAAGCTTTATTATTCTTAGTAATACCGGATTTCGGATATTACTTCTGAAGTTTAGTGATACCTCTATTAATTGCAGAAGTAAAAGGTTCCTAGAAATATATATTAGTATATTAAATTAAGTATTATTATAATTTAAATAAAAGAAATACTTACTATATTAAACTCGTCTCTAATAGTCTCTAGCCTAGTATATATCTTACATACTTCAGGGACCAAGTAATATATAGTCAGGTATTTTTCAGCTTATAATTTCGTCGTAGTTTTAACGAACATATCGAAGATTCGTAAGCACTTTCGTATATACTCTAATTCTCTATTACTAAGAAGTAATATATCTTTATACCTCTTAAACGATCTACTATCGGAAGTAGATATAGTTACTAATATAGCAGGCTATATATTAAGGAAGTTTCGAAGCATATTAGCTATCGAAGACTATCTTGTTTTTTAATCTATAGTAATAATATTATTAGTATATAATTATATAATTAATAAGATAATAACTTACCTAATTATAGAAAGCGAGGATTTTGAATCTCTAGAGCTTCGATATATCGTTTTAGAGCTCTATTATTCTCTCCTGAATATTTAAGGCGTAATATTATAGTTCTAATTTTTTTCTATAGAGAAGTATCTATTATAATTAGTATAAATATATAACGACACAAGACTCGAGGCGGTATACAAGTAAAGATAAAACAAGTAGGGAGGCTAAGAGCGATCTTATATAGTCTACTACGAAGAAATAAAAAGATAAGGAAGGAAGAAGAAGAGAGATCGAGTATAAGGCACCTTATATATATATACTAGTACTAGTCTGATACTATATCGAGTCAGATACTAGTTATACCGGGATACTTATGAACTTAGGCCCTAGTATCTATCCTTCTCCTTATATGATATTCAGGTGAGCTATCGTTATATTACCCTCCCCCTAAGAAGAGCTTAACCTTAAGCTCGGAAGGTTATAGTTCGTACTAGAATTAGTCTTTATTATAACTGTTTTCGTCGATATTCGCATAATAGATACTAGCCGCTCTTTAATAGCTATAAATTCTTTATTAGGTACTAACTAGTTACGTCGCTATAATAGTACTATATTAGTTATAGCTTCTAAATCAAGCGGTAAGCTATATTTACTTTATCTAATTGCAGCGGGAGTCGAGTTAAGTAGAGCGTAAGGTATATAAAGGAAGGGGTTTATTAATATTAGAGCCTCTCTTTTTCAACTGCGATAACTCCTTAGACTATAAGTTTATGTGAAAATTGAAGGTGGAAATCGGCCAAAGGTCAGAATAACAGAATAATAGGTGATCAATTTGACTTGC
>FJUX01000248.1:0-14352 GCA_900074905.1 Rhynchosporium agropyri | reverse complement strand
TATTGACAAGGTACAGGGTGTAGGTGCCAGGTACAACAAGGTACATGCGCAAGGTACTGAACCAGGTACTAAGACCATGTACTGACAAGGTACAGGGTGTGTATGCCAATGCAGGCAAAACTGACCAAGGTACTGGTTACAAATCCAACAGTTTACATTCCCTAGAGTATAATATAGTTACTAGAGTAAGTACTATTACTAACTACTATAGTAGTCTACTATAATCTTATATATTAATCGACCCAATTAACTCTTCTCTTATTATAAGTAAGTTTCTTACCTTAGTATTAGAGATAGTCTTCAGGTAAAGTATAGAGGTTTCATAGATCTATAACGCTAACTCCTATAGTGCCTTTACTAGTTCCCGCTAGTACCCTTTCAGCGGTATATCTTATATATTACCTGCGATATATTCGCGCCTTCCTTAAGCTAAAGTATAATAATACTCTTATTGTAGAACTTCTATATTTATTTGATAAGCTTAACTCTAAGCTTTATAAGTATTATTTAGTATTAAAGAGTAGTTATAAGTATATAAGTCACTTAAACCTAAACGTAATTATATATACTAATACGTTATAGTTACTTAATTACGTTAATACGAAGTATACTATCTTATCTAGTTTACTTCCTAGAGGCAAAACTAAGGACGCGGAGCTAAATCAGGGTAATATCGTAGCTACTTATAAGGCTATTAATCGGATCTATTAGCTCGCGAAATCTGCTGCTCCTATTACTACGTTAGAGATTACTATAGTATAATTAGCGGAGACTCAGGTTTTAAAGCGATCTATAGAGAAAGTATTTAAGGAGTTAGAGTTTATTGAAGTAATAAGTAGAGATCTTTAAACCCTTAGATACTAGTATAATACTAACGCGATATAGGATTTAGATCTTCTAATAGTAGATTCAGCGAAATCTAAGTTAATAGTATAAATAGTATTAAAGTAGACGAAAGAGTTAAATACTATTATATAGGAATTTGCGAAGAAAGCTATATTTAAGGCTATAATATCTAATACTAAGGGAAAGAGGAATTTACTTTCTAGTTCCGAGATAGTATTAGATCTAGATACTCCTAGACCCTCTCTAAAGAAGAAAGCCCGTAAGATTAGCTATTATACTTATTCTACTACTAGGGCTACGTTAGTAAATTTAAATAAGGAGTTAGATATAGTAGTTCTAGTTCCAGATTTACTAGAAGCTCCGAAGACCTTAGGAGAGAAAGCTAGTAAAGTAAAGGTAGTAAAGGAAGTAGAGTTTTAGATATAGCGTTATTACGGAGTATAATCAGAGGATTATCCTTAGTAATAAATTTTCATTACTAGTGTTTATAATAGTTTATTATCCTCTAAGTAACTATAGTTATCTATTCTATCTTCCTAAGCTTTAATCTATTAATCTAGTTTACACGGAGGTCTAGGTTTACTCGAGTTAGTAGCGTAGAAGTCTCTAAGCTTATATAGAGCACTTATTAGGTTAGAAGTATTATACTAAGTTAGGTCCGGATCGTAGCCTAGCTAGCTAACTTAATACTTCAGATTACCTCTGAGGAGCTATATAGTAAGTATATCTTATAACTCCTACTCTTCTTAAGTAGTAATAATCTCCGGGAGTAAGTTTAGTAGCTCCTAGCCTAGTAACAGGTCGTCCGGGTCCTTGAAGAGTAATTCTAGGGCGAATATATCGTATATAGAAGATCTAAGAGGTAGATCTAGCTTATAGAAGTATCCGATCTTAGCTAGGACCTAATATAGTTCTGCCTAGAGGCTAGATAGCTTTTTACTTAGCTAGTAATTTTTAAGGTTCCTTATAGAGAGAAATACCCTATCTTCAACTTCCTAGTCGATATTACGCCGTTTCGGGTTAGTTATAGCGCTTATCCTCTACTAAGTAGCTAGTATATTATCCTTTATAAACTCGATAGCGGATTTAGTATATTTAGCTAAGGACTTAGTATCGATATAGTTAAGCTTCTCTTGCGGTATCGATACGATAAGTTACTTCTAATCCTAGCTATTCCGTAGTAATATATCGTATTTAAAAGTATATAGCGCTATACTAATAGAGTCGTAAGGTAAGGTTACTTAAGCGCGGTCTATTATCAGTAGTAGTTCGCCCTAGTTACTCTAGTAGTAAATAATAAAAAGTCTAAAGCGTTAGTTAATATACTAATTCATAATCTCTATTTATCTATCAGTTTACTAGTAGAAAGGGGTAGAGAGCTTAACTTTGACTCTAATTATATAATAAAACTCTTACTAGAAAGATAAGATAAACTAAGCTCCTTAGTCGAATATAATTAACTCAGGAGTATATCCGAAACGATATATCTATTAGATAAATAGCGTAGCTATCCCGCGGGTATCGATATTATAGTAATATAGTACTAATATAGAGTCTTTCCCTAAGTAGTTAATAAATACTAATATCTTATTAAACCCCTAGTTATCAGGCGAGAAGTCCTTAAAATCTATAGCCAGGTACTATATAAAGTAGCTAAGTACTAGTAATAAGTAGAGGAATCCTTATTATTTTATCTGCTTCGGATAAGAGTACTAGTAGAAGTAGTAATTATAAGTATATTATTTTATATCTAATACGAGTCCTTTCTAGTAGTAATAAGTAGAAGCAGCAGTCTTATAAGTATTTAGATAAGCAGAGGAGAATTAATCCTAGACTTCGCTAATTAAATAGATATATAATAAGGTATAGTATTATACGTATAGATAACTATTATAAAGTAGTAAGCTATCGTTAATAATATAGCTATTTCCTAATATATTCTGTTTATTAGAGAACGATTCTTAGTTAAATTAGTATAGTTTCTCGATTAAGTTAAAGGAGTTATATATAAGTTCCGATAGTATATTAGTCCTTAGTGATATTAGGTATATATAACTAATTTAGTCGATATAATATTTAGCTAATTCCGCGTTAATCTTAAGGTTTAAGTAGTCTAGAGATAGTAAAACCCGAGATCTAATATCCCGTGTCTGCTATTCCTATATCCTTAGGTCTTATTCCCTATAGCTAAGGATATTAGCTTTAGCGTTATCTTTACTAAGTGTATATATAATTTAAAAGTTAAATTCAGATAAGAATTCTATCTATCTAGCTTACTTATTAGTTAGGACCTTAGTAGTTATAAAGTATTCTAAGGATCGATAGTCTATATATACGCTAGTATAGCGTTATAGCGATATAAGTTCAAGTCTCTATTTCCGGAAAGACTTAATAATAATATATAATTCCTTATTATAGATCTCCTAGTTTAGTTCGTATCTATTAAGAATATAGAAATAAAATCTAATTAGATATTACTAATTATCTTTATATAATTAGAAGATAACTCTAGCTATTATACTATTAGAGGTATTAGTTTCTAGTTTAGTTTATAATTCTAGGTCGAAATAATATAGTTTCTATACCGATAGTAGCTATTAATATAACTCGTCGAAGGATTTCCTATAATCGTTAGTAAAATTCTATAGTACTATAGGCCTAATAAGTATTAAGAGAGGTTTAGCGATAAAGCCGAAATTCCGAATAAATTAATAGTAGAAACTACAGAATCCTAGGAAAGATTTTATAGCTATTACCGTTTCGGGGTACTTCTAATCTACTAATAGTACTATCTTCTCAGGATCTAGCTCGATTCCGTTAGTAGTAACGATATATCTAAGGTATTTAGTCTAAGTAATATAGAACTCGCTTTTCTTAATATTTACTTAGAGTCTGATATCTATTAAGTATTATAGTATTAATTTAATATATTCCTCGTGTTCTTAGAGCGTTTCCGAGTATATAAGAATATTATCTAAATAAGCTATATAGAAATCGTCTAAGTAGTCTAGTAGTATATTATTCATATATTATTAGTATATACTAGATCTATTATAGAGCTTAAAAAGTAATATCTTATATTTATAAGATCTGAAGCGGGTTCGGAAAGTAGTATACTCCTCTGATTCGGGGTTTATATAGATATAGTTAAATACTACTCGGATATCTAGTTTAGTAAAAATTATTACTTTAGATATATAAGTTAAGAGCTTATCGATCCTAGGTATTAGGTATAAATCCTTTCGAGTGATCGTATTAAGCTTACGATAGTCGATATAGAAGCATAATCCTCTATCGGCTTTCTTAACGAATAATATAAGTAATACGAAAGGACTTTAGCTAGATTCGATAAATCCTTTATTTAAGTTCTCTATAAGATACTCCTTAGTTACTTATAGTTCGTTTATAGATTACTAATATAAGAGCGAATATATATTAAGTAAAAGTTCTTCTAAAGTGATTTTATAATTATATAAGCGATATAATAGAAAAATATTAGAATCCCGCTTAGAAAAAGCTTTCTTAAAAGTATAATACTATTCTAGTAGCTTTTTAGCTATAAGTCGTTTAGTATCAGGATCCTTAGGGGAGTTACTATTTAGATAGTCTTATAAGAAGCAGTTTATATTATAGATACTAATAAAGAATAATTCGAAGCTTTTGCGTTTTATATTAAAATAAAAAGCTATAGTATTAATTTAGTAAATCAGAACTAATTTCCAGATCCTCGAAGATTGAAAAGTATACTTATAATAGGGTTTCAGCGCGAGTACCTTTCTCGATGAATTCGAAGCGGAAAAGGGTTCGGATTCCTTAGCGATAAGCGGAAATAAGTTGAATAGTAAGAATAATATATTAATATACTATATCGCTACTATTTAGGGTAATTAGCGTTAGTCTAGCTAGTTTATAGCTAAGTCCCGCGCGTTAGTATCGATTTAGTAAGATCGATTAATACTAGGTTTACGAGGCGATAAAGTTATAATTATCTTCTTATTATATCGAAGGGTAACTAGATATCGTTCCGGCTATAGTAGCTTATAATAGAGCGTATCGAGCTTAACTTGAAATCGTTATATCTATTTAATACTAATAATTATATCTTATTATCCTAAATCGAAGAAAATAAAAGGGCAGTTATAAATACGCTTACTATTAATAGAAAAGTATAAATATATAAAATAAGTAATATAAGTTCTAATAGACTATTAGAACTTACGTATTAGAATAGAATAAGGCAGTAGCTCGATTTTAGTACTAAGGGCCTCTGATAGTTATCTAGTAAAAGTGCGATTAATAAATAAGTAACTATTCGCTCTGGTATTGATTAAGCTATTTATAGAGACTCTTAGCTTATTTATACTAACTATAGTTAGGTATATAAATTACTTACTTCTTATTAGGGAATTAAGGTTAAAATTAGAGAGATTATGCTTATATAGACCTAAGAAAGAGTTTTTACTTAGGCCTTATCGTTTCCCTCTAGTATTAGTCCAGATTCGAAGGGTACGTTTTCTACTACTTTCTTAGTTACTCCTTTCTCTTCTAGGAACTCGTCGATTAATTAAACCTTAGGTAAGTTAAGATAGTCTAGCTTAATATAACTGAGCTATCTATAATTATAATACCTAAAGGGTTCTCTAGTTAAAGTAGTAAGGCGGTTTAGTATAGAAGGAGTACTAGCTTATACCGGGGTAGAGGTACGTACGTATAGTATAAGAGTAGTTTATCGAGGGGCTAAGCTTATAGACTAATAAGAAGGAGAACTAGAAGAGATCGTAGTAGTAATAATAAGTTTATAGTACTATATCTAGGCAGTAGCTTTCTCGGGATAGATACGTTCTAAGTTATAATAATACTTAGTATTAAAAGAAAGTAAGGATCTAACTATAGAAGCGTAATCCTTATTCTATATTAGTTTAATAATAAGAATCGAAGTATATAAGGATAATATAATCTTATCTTATATATAAAAGAACTACTTCTTCTTTTCAACTTTACTTTAGATAGTAGCACTTTGAAATCGACTACGAAACTCAGTGAAGGTATCGCGAGTATAGCTAAGTTATTATATTTCTAAGCGATAGAAAGTATTATAATAGTTATCTTCTTCTAAACTAGTAAGAAAGTTCTTCTTTAATAAGGAGATTATTTTATTACTAGTCTTAAACTTATTAATAAGGTACTAAAGCGTAAGATACTCCTTAGCTAATCTAGTAACTAGTCCCTATACAAGAACGCGCTAGAAGAGGTTTATAGGGTAATAGTTAGCGTTTATAGCTAGCTACTCTCGTATGGATACTTTTTATTAGAGGAAAGTAAGATCTAATCTATTATCTAGAATCAGGATCTTCTTAGTAAAATAAGACTTCCTAGGGTATAACTCTACTGATTCGGCGCTAGAAGAGAGCGATAGTTTATTAGGAATAGTATCCTCTCTCTCGGTATTACGTATCAAAATAGAGTTTATTAGATTATTAAACTCTAGAATACGCGGAGATTATAGTACTAACTCTAATAGGAGAGTCGAAGATAAGCGAGGGACTCCTGCGAGGAACCTATCTTATATAGAGATTAGTCTATCTATAGTATTTTCTAGAGAGTTATTCTTTTTCTCTTAGTTTACTAATTATTATAAAAGGGAATAGATCAGATTCGAGTTATCTATAGAAGTAAGAGTACTTAGCGATTATACTCCTAGTGAATTTCGCTTTTATTTTCCTTCCCCTTTTAGTTAGTACTTCCTTAATAAGGTATTAATGTTCTCTAGTATAAGAGACGTTTAAAGTAAGGAAGGGTATAATAGATTAAGTTTAGAAGTAGAGTAAGAGGGATCGCGTTAAGTTCCCTTAGAACCGGAGAAGTCTCTAGTTTATTAGTTAAGAGCTATAATAGTAGCTTAAAAAGAGATATATTAGGATTATTTCAGCGGCGATATATAGAGATTGAAGTTCCGAGGTATTTATTATACTTTCTTCAAAATCTATCTATAATTCCTTTATACTAAGAGAGTTATTAAAGGAGCGTTAGCGAAGACCTCCTCTATTATACTATTTAGAATAAGCTGAATTAAACCCTAATTTATAGCTAACCGAGAGATCTCTAGAATCTTAGCTATATATAAGTAGTTATCGAACAACTAACTTAGTAATAAGATATTATAATAAGCTATCTTCGGTTATCTTAATCTTTTTATTTAATATAACGATATAAGACTTAAATTAATATACGAGTAAAGATAAAACAAGTAGAGAAGCTAAGAGCGATCTTATATAGTC
The DNA here is from genome assembly GCA_900074905.1 of Rhynchosporium agropyri. Classification (NCBI taxonomy): domain Eukaryota; kingdom Fungi; phylum Ascomycota; class Leotiomycetes; order Helotiales; family Ploettnerulaceae; genus Rhynchosporium; species Rhynchosporium agropyri. The sequence goes on along the minus strand of FJUX01000248.1, from coordinate 7,228 downwards.
TACTACGAAGGAAATAAAAAGATAAGGAAGGAAGAAGAAGAGAGATCGAGTATAAGGCACCTTATATATATATACCGGTACTAGTCTGATACTATACCGAGTCGGATACTAGTTATGCCGGGATGCCTATGAACTTGGGCCCTAGTATCTATCCTTCTCCTCATATGATATTTAGATGAGCTGTCGTCACAAAATATTAGTAATAATAATAATATTATTAAAGAAAGAGAATAACTTACTATTATTTAAATCCTCCTCTCTATAATTCTTGATATTAGCTATATCTCCTCTATTATTAAGTTTACTATAAGCGTCTTTAATAATATTTTTTTAATATATCTTGAACGATAAGATTAATTATATAAGCTAGATACGCTATATCTATAATAAGTCTATGCGCCTAGCGCCTCTTACTCTTATACTTTAGTACTAGAGAGGAAGAGAAGTCCTTCTCTCCTTAGTAATTAGTTTCTATATTAACTAGATTATTACTAGCGAACCTCTAGTGATTATTCTATTATTTATTATACTTATTTACTTTAGTGTACTAAGTGATTATTATATTCTAATTACTTTTCTCTTTACGCTAGCTTAAATTAAATATAATAATCTAAATCGGAGAATTATTAATAGCGTTAAATCGACTCTCGATATAAGATAATATAATAAGAGATATATTAAGACCTGGCGAAACTCTAGTTAATAATCTTATAATCTTATAAGAAAAACTACGATTACTAAAGAAGCGGAATAATATCTTAGATAACTTTATAATCGAGTACTAACGAATATATAGTGATAATCTTACTTTATACTCTCCTAAAGTCTCTATAAGAGCGCGCTTTCTCTAGTCTTTAAAACTCGAACGTTCTATAGAAATAATAGAGAGAGATAGAAGTTAGTTAGAAGCTCTTAATAAATTGCTAATATCTCGCTAAGAAAAAGGAAAATATATAATCCCTCCGGAGTGTAAGGGAAAGAGCTAGAAAGAACTTACGAAATACCTTTAAGCTTATAACCGAGTCTTCGACTATAATACTAAAAGCTATTTAACTAATACTATTAAGATTAAATAAGTAGTAACTTTACTCTATAAAGAGCTAGCGAATACTTAAGAAAGATTTAGGAAGTATACTTTAGATACTCTTTATAAGATAATATAAGAAAGTTATAAAGAGTTCCTAGCGAATCTCTAGCTACTTCTTATTTTATAAAAGGTAACTAACTTATAAGCCCACGAGAACGCTTACTAAAAGCTAGGTTAACGAATTAGAGAGTTTGAAAATTACTTTAAAGAAAAAGAGGAATAACTTAAACCTTTTATTAAGTATTAATTATAAGATATCTTATTTAATAAGATCCGCCCGGAGATTCGCTAGTGAATCATTAAGAATAGCTAAGCTAATAGACTTTAGACTTAAGACTAAGTTATTTCTACTATTACTATTTAAGAGATATATACTTTATCTAGAAGTACTAATAGTAATAAAAGATAAAAGGAACCTAAAGAGCAGAAATATAAGGAGTTAAACGCGAAAAGGGATAACTTCTTATATAAATACCTACGAAGAACTAGCGACTAATAAGATAAAAGCTAATAATAATAAGAAAAGAGAAGAGATTTAAATAGTATACTTATTAAGGATCGATTAATAAGATAGGATATCTCTAAGGTTTAATACTACTCTTATAATAAATATAAGTATATCTTTCTTAATTACTTAAAAATAAATACTAGTAATATTAAGAATAAATATTAAGGAAAGCTATAACTCGTAGTAACCTCTTTATCCGGCTTAGGGTTACTAGTTAATAAGATAGAAATCTAAATAAAGATTCTATCCCGCGGTAAGTAGAAATTAATAACTAGTCTTATCGATAATATAATAGAAGATAACTTTATATCTAGATTAATTATAAAAGAATATAAGCTTAAACTTACTAGTAAAAGACTAAGGACTTTCTAGATACTTCTAGAGAATAAAAGTATTATCTTAAGTACTATAGTCGCTTAAGTAGAGCTAGCTAATTCGATTAGATAGACTAGAATTAATACTCTTTAGCTAAGAGTTATCGATATACTAAGTATTAACCTGATATTAGGATAGCTATAGTTAGAGGATATAAATCCTCAGATTAGCTTTGAGAATAAGTAATAGAGGTTCTCTTATAATTTAAGGGACTCTGATAGCCCTAATATTATAGCGTTTTAAGCTTTTATAATACTTATTAATAAGCAGAAATCTCCTATATATATTATAATACCTAACTTACGTGCTATATATCAGATAGATACCGGCGATACGCTTACTATTCCCTTTATATATAGTGAATTTAATAATATATTTTCTGAAGAGAAAGGAAGCGAGCTACTTCTACTAGAGGGCTATTAATACGCTATTAAGTCAGAACTAAGATTAAAGATATCTTATTCTCTAATCTATAACCTCTCTGAGAAGGAACTAGAGGTTCTTCGGGAATATCTCGACTTATTAGAGGCGAAAGGTTAGATAAGAAAGAGTAAGAGTCCTATAAGTGTACTTGTCCTTTTTATACTAAAGAAGAATAATAGCTTTCGATTATATATCGATTATTAAGCTCTAAATAAAGTTACGATTAAGGATCGATATCCTTTTCTATTAATTAGCGAAACGCTATATAAGCTTCGAGATACTAGAGTATTTACTAAATTAGATCTATAAAACGCTTACTACTATATCCGAATTCGCTAAGGTAATAAATAGAAAACTACTTTTCGTATACGATATAGATATTACGATTACTAAGTTATATGTTTCGGACTATTAAATACACTAGCGATATTCTAAGTATTTATTAATAATACGCTAACAGGACTTATAGTTATTATTTATATTATATATCTTAATAATATTCTGATTTACTTCTACTAACTTATTATAATATGAATAATATATTCACTAAGTACTAGAGAGACTTTAGTATATAAAACTTTTTAATAAGCTATTAAAGTGCTTATTTAATACTAAAAGTATAGAGTTTCTAAGCTATATTATCTCCCTAGCTAGCGTTTCAATAGATATAAGCTAAATAGATACTATTAAGGAGTAGCTAGAGCTTAAAAGCGTTAGAGATATATAAGTCTATATTAGCTTCGTAAACTTCTACTAGCGATTTATTATAAGATTCTTAGCGATTACTTAACTTTTAATAAGTTTAATAAGTAATAAGAAAAAAGGGTAACTTACTCTTATTTTCAGATAGAGTACTATAGAAAGAGAAGCTTTTAACACGTTAAAGAATACGTTTATTATAGTACCTTTCCTTATATACTTTAATCTATTAAAGCTAAAGAAGCTAGAGACTAATACTTCTGGATTTACTATAGTAGGGATTCTCTTTTAGCTTAGAGAGTAGCCGGCGAAAGAAGGGGAAAAAGCTATCTAATATCTTATTACGTTCTTTAGTAAGAAGCGAGAACTTACTAAGCTGAATTATAAAGTATATAATTAAGAACTCCTTATAATTATTAAGTATTTTATATACTAGAGATATTACCTTAAAGGTAGTATAGCTCTAGTTGAAGTATTAATAGATTATAGTAACTTTTATTATTCTATAACTATAATAGTATTCAGCTAGCGATAAGCTAGATAAGCTCTAGAGCTATCTAAGTATAACTTTATATTAATTCATAGATAAGGGAGAAATAATCCTGCTAATAGACTATTAAGAAGGCCTAATTATAAGCTAGCGAAAGATAAGAAAAATGTTATACTTCTTACTTTATAAAATAAGCTACGAAATATAATTGAAAATAAGTTAATCTATATACTTAGTAAAGCTAGCGATATAATAGAGAGTAACCGGCGTCCGAACGATAGTATATCGTACTAGCTAACTTAGATTTCATAGCCTACTAATAGTACTTCTTTAAAAGGAGTGTCGATCGAGGCTATAGATATTACCTTTATACTTAACTAGCGATATATACCTATAAAGATTAATAGTTTATAGACCTTATTAAGAGGTCTGGATACCCTCTTAAGAGGTGCTAGCGAGAAGCCGGGCGCTAGCTAGTATAATTATAGATATACTATACTACGGTTTTTTATAGTAAGAATTATAAGAACCGAAATAGTAAACTCTGAATTAAGCTTATTTCTCTTAACGCTTATAGAGCTATAGAAGAGGGACGCCTTTACTATTAAGAGGTTAGCCAGATTATAGAATACTAGGGATATAGATTAGAATATCGATAGTAAGGAGTTACTTAGATACCGGCGAAAGGCTTATATTCCGCTAGACGAAGCTATCTATACTAAAATCATAAAGATATACTATAATAATCTAATTATAAGCTATTTTAGTTAGAATAAGACGCTAAAGCTTATCTAATGAAAGTACTATTAGTAGAAGATAAAGCTAGATATTAAAGAATATATTAAGAGTTATAATATTTATTAGAGAATATAAGTAAGAAGAATAAGTGGAGCTAGCGAAATATAAGCTCCTAGCTAGCTAAGTAAGCTATTCGAGTCTATAACTATAGACTTTATTATAAACTTTCCTCCTTATAAAAGAAGTTCTATAGGTAGAGTTTATAATAGCTTATTAGTAATTATAGATAAGTATACTAAAGATATAGAGTATATACCTTATCTAAAGTTAATTAATACACTAGCTTTAATTCGGCTATTTATTAATTACTAGTTTAAGGACTACGAATTACCTGCGGTTATTATTACTAATAGAAGTTCTATCTTTACTTCTAAATTCTAATAAGAGGTATACTTCTACCTCCGAATAATAAGAGGTCTTTCGACAGCGTTTTACTTATAGATAAATAAGTAAACGGAATAGTAAAACTAAGCTATAGAAGTATAGCTATAGTATTTCATATATTATCTTTAAGACGATTAGATAGACTTAATACTAATAGTAAAGTTTATATATAAATATATATTATAAGGCTATTAGTATAAGTCTAAATAAAGCTAAGTATAATATTACGCTAGATATTCGCTAAGGTATTAAGGATAATCCCTTAAGAAGGGAGATACCTACTACTAAAGAAAGAGCAGAAGAAGCAATTAAGAAACGCTAAGAGCTAGAGAATAGCTAGCGAAGAATTAAAGAAACCTAAGTAAAGTAATATAATAAGAACTACTAACTAGTTAAATTTAAAGTAGATTAATATGTTCTACTCTTAATAAAGAATATTAAGACTACTCAATCAAGTAAGAAGCTAGATTACTAATTCCTAAGCCCCTTCAAAATCAGCGAAAGAATTAAGAAGTAAGTATACTAATTAGAGTTATCTCCTAAGTATAGTCTCCTACATAATATCTTCTATATCTCGCTATTAGAACCTTACTAGTAAAGGCCCAGCGAACCTTCGGAAGTTATATAGCTTAACCCTATTAATAGCGAAGAACTATAGGATATCGATTCCTTACTAGACTAAAGAGTATTTAAAGGGAAAGAATAATTCCTAGTAAGATAGAAAGAGTTTACTTTAGCTTATAACTCTTAGGAGCTAATAGAAAGCTTCTAAGGACTCTAAAAGGAAATTAAAGCTTTAAAAGATTAAAACGCTATAGAAAGAGTAGTAAAACGCTAATAAAAATAAAATAATACTCTTAAGAGGATATATACTTTTCTATTTTTTCCTATAGGGTTTTATATTTTTAAAGGTATATTAGAGATTATAAATCTAGAAAAAGTATTAGAAGAAAAGAGCTTTATTATTTATTCAGATTATTACTAAAACTAGCTCTCGCCGGATAACCTCTGAAATATCACTAAAGAAGATCTACTTATTAATCCCCTAAGTAATAGTCTCTAAAACGTTATTGGTAACTTCCTCTTTATTATCCTCTAACTATATATCCGATAGAGCTACCTTCGGAAAGAAGCTAGTATGAATAGTACGAAGGTCTTTCACTAGAGATTAGTAGGGAACTCGTCAGAAAGATTAATTTATACTATACGAAAACTACGAATTTCCTCTAGAAGTATAGTATTTATATTATAAATAGCTATAGTAACTTTAGCTACAGCGCGTAATATATATCCAGATACCTTAGTAATCGGTAATATGATACTAGAGGATAGCTCGATATTAGAATTAACGACTAGCTTCTAAGGAGATTTAATAACTATAGTATTACTAACTTTAGAAGTATAGTTAGCCCGCTTTTTCTCTATATTAAAGCGTGCCTAAGTAATCTTTAGCTCTTCTTATATATCCTTACCTATCGCTACTACTATAGCTATATCTTATAGTTAACTAAGGATACTAATTAAAGTAGCTAGGATCTCGCTAGCTATTAGCTAAGTACTCGCTAAAGAGGGAAAATTTATACTTATATTCTTATAAGATTTACCTTTCTTAATATAGTCGATATATTTACTAGTAATAAAGTTGGAGGCTAAAGTATACTTTAGATTAAGGAATAGAGTATACTCGCTAGCGTATCGCAAGTAAGTCTCCGGACTCTCTATATCCTCGTTTACTTTAGTATAAGCCCTCGACTTTATCTATATATTCTTCTGACTAGTATATAGAGTCTTATTAAAACAAGTAGAAGGGCTATTATCCTAGCTTAGCTCGCCCTTAGTATTCTTATTATCGTCTTCAGCTCGCTAGCGCTTAGTCGATAACCTGCTAGCGACTATAGTTTTTCCCATATTAATAGAGATAAAAGTATTACTAGAAGAAAGAGTATTATTAAGCGAACTACTAGTAGCGCGCTTATAAGGGTTGTTTCTAGGTACTAGAAGGTTAAGTTAGTACTACTTAATACCTCAGATTCATAACTTACGTATAGTTACTATTATTAAGGTTATTTAGATAAGAAGAAGAAGAGAGAGAGAATTTAAGGATTAGATATACGAATCCTAGCTCTATACCCCGTATTCTTACCTTTACTAGTAATAAAGAAAACTCAGACTAAAAGTGAATATTAAAAGGAATACCTCGCTAGCGCCTCGCTAAAGTATCGCCGGCTAAGGTACTTTCATATAACTTCACTTCTAGGATAGAAGTACTAAAGAGAGGAGATATTATAATAAGTCTATACGCCTAGCGCCTTCTACTCTTATACTTTAGTACTAGAGAGGAAGAAAGGTCCTTCTCTCCTTAGTAATTAGTTTCTATATTAACTAGATTATTACTAGCGAACCTCTAGCGACTATTCTACTATTCTATTATGCTTATTTACCTCAGCGTACTAAGTGATCATTA